>JBBNEX010000032.1:185000-192500 GCA_038021265.1 Cyprinella venusta | reverse complement strand
CACCGGCGTCCCCGAGGGCCTCGGGGTCAGGGAGTTAGGCGCGGTCGAACGGTCGCGGCGTTTTCGGCTCGTATCTCGGGAGCCCCTGGCCCAATCTTCCCCAAACTCGAATCGATCGTAGAGCCGGACGAGGCCTTTCGAAAGAGCCCGCCCCCGAGGTCCAACTCGCCCGGGTCCCCGAGATAGAGCCGTTCAGAGCCGGCGGCCGGAGGTTTTCGGCCGATATCTCCGCGAATACTCGACCGAGAACGACGAAACGCACATGGTCGCGTTCAGCTCGTCGAGACGGTTCGATAGAGCCCGGCCTCGGCCGGCTACGTCGAGTTTTCGGCGAGATATTTGCGTTTTTCGCTCCCGGGGGTCTCCCCGGGGGTCCCTGTATCTCGGGCCCCCGGGGGCCCACGAGGCTGGGGGCGGTCTCGTTCGAAAGGTCTCGTCCCGCTCTCAACCCGGTCAAAATTTGGCGCCGATCGGAGCCTCCTTCGGCGAGTTACGGCCGTTTGAAGAAGTGTGCGGTGGGGTCACCGTCTTCCGAGCAGCCTACGCTCGCAGGGGAGCCTCCGGGGGGGCATAAATGTACCATAGACCCGGCTAAGGGCACCCAGCCCCGCGCTCCTGGAGGTACGCCCGGTGCGTGGGGTCACCCGCAAGGTGCCACCGGGGCTTCGTGGGGAAGGGAGCCGGCGCTCCCCCGTGGGGTGGCTCGGGAGCTCCAGGCACCTCGGGTCCCCACGCCCGGCCCGGGGAGGGTGCTCCGACCCGGGCTGGAGGCAGCGTCCCCCCGCCCGCCCCTGGCTGTCTGCCCGGAGCCGAGACGGTCCTAAAACGGGCCATGGGGCTGGTGTAGGGAAGGGACGGACGGACGGACGGACGGGCGCCCGCACCCACACCACCCCTCAGGCCGGAGAGAGGGTGCTCTCTGGCTGGGGAAGCAGATTCAATCCCTGCTCTGGTGGAGCTCTGGACACCCCACCAGACCTCCATGCCCTCAGACCTCCCCAGCCATCCCAGGGAGGGTGGCCCGTCCTGGGCCAGGGTCAGATTTGTGGGCAAGGGAGAGACCCGCGACCCTGTATCTCGGGCCCCCGGGGGCCCACGAGGCTGGGGGCGGTCTCGTTCGAAAGGTCTCGTCCCGCTCTCAACCCGGTCAAAATTTGGCGCCGATCGGAGCCTCCTTCGGCGAGTTACGGCCGTTTGAAGAAGTGTGCGGTGGGGTCACCGTCTTCCGAGCAGCCTACGCTCGCAGGGGAGCCTCCGGGGGGGCATAAATGTACCATAGACCCGGCTAAGGGCACCCAGCCCCGCGCTCCTGGAGGTACGCCCGGTGCGTGGGGTCACCCGCAAGGTGCCACCGGGGCTTCGTGGGGAAGGGAGCCGGCGCTCCCCCGTGGGGTGGCTCGGGAGCTCCAGGCACCTCGGGTCCCCACGCCCGGCCCGGGGAGGGTGCTCCGACCCGGGCTGGAGGCAGCGTCCCCCCGCCCGCCCCTGGCTGTCTGCCCGGAGCCGAGACGGTCCTAAAACGGGCCATGGGGCTGGTGTAGGGAAGGGACGGACGGGCGCCCGCACCCACCCACCCACCCACACCACCCCTCAGGCCGGAGAGAGGGTGCTCTCTGGCTGGGGAAGCAGATTCGATCCCTGCTCTGGTGGAGCTCTGGACACCACCAAACCTCCATGCCCTCAGACCTCCCCAGCCATCCCAGGGAGGGTGGCCCGTCCTGGGCCAGGGTCAGATTTGTGGGGAAAGGGAGCCAGCGCTCCCCCGTGGGGTGGCACGGGAGCTCCAGGCACCTCGGGTCCCCACGCCCAGCCCGGGGAGGGTGCTCCGACCCGGGCTGGAGGCAGCTTCGCCCCGCCCGCCCCTGGCTGTCTGCCCAGAGCCGAGACGGTCCTAAAACGGACCATGGGGGTGATGTAGGAAAGGGACGCCCGCCCGCACCCACACCACCCCTCAGGCCGGAGAGAGGGTGCTCTCTGGCTGGGGAAGCAGATTCAATCCCTGCTCTGGTGGAGCTCTGGAAAAAAAAAAAAACCCCCTACCAATCCTCCATGCCCTCAGACCCCGGCTGGCCATCCCAGGGAGGGTGGCCCGTCCTGGGCCAGGGTCAGATTCCGCCGCCACCCCTGGAGCTCCGCCTGGAGCGAAGACGGTCCTAAAACGGGCCTTCGGGGATGTATGGAGGAGGGCAGGTGGGGCAGGTGGTGGCGGCAAAACACAGAGGGCCCCATACCGGCGACATCAGACCGTCGTGAGTCCCCGCTCAGAGTCACTACGGGTGGGTATATGAAATCCAGATCACCCCCCTGGCTGGCGGTGGAGCTCTGGAAGTACTAAGAGACCTCCAGGAAAAGACAGGGCTGGTCTTCTGAAAAGTGAAACCCCAGACAGGGTGCAGCTTCCCCCGGGCACGAGCCCAGCGCAGAGGGGAGGGGAGGGGAGGGGAGGGGAGGGGAGGGGGGGGGGGGGTGTGCTGGTGCGATTGCGGTGCCGAATTCGAAATAATGGACAGAGTCCAGGAACGTCATGTTGGTTCGGAGCTCCATGGTCTCAGACCTCCCCAGCCATCCCAGGGAGGGTGGCCCGTCCTGGGCCAGAGTCAGATTTCGCCGCCACCCCTGGAGCTCCGCCTGGAGCGAAGACGGTCCTAAAACGGGCCTTCGGGGATGTATGGAAGAGGGCAGGTGGGGTGGTGGCAAAAGACAGAGGGCCCCCATACCGGCGATATCAGACCGTCGTGAGAGTCACTCCAGGTGGGCATATGAAATCCAGATTACCCCCTCTCTGGAAGTCCGAGACCATCCAGGAAAAGACAGGCCGGTTTTCTGAAAAGCGCACCCCAGGCAGCGTGCTTCTTTCCCCCGGTGGGCACGAGCCCCGGCGCCTGCGTGGATGGTGGGTCGGGGGCGATTCTGGTGTCGAATTTGACTAAGTCCGAAAACGTGATGTGGGTTGAAGAGCTCCATGCCCTCAGACCTCCCTGGCCAGCCCAGGCAGGGTGGCCCGTCCTGGGCAAGAGTCAGATTTCGCCGCCACCCCTGGAGCTCCGCCTGGAGCGAAGACGGTCCTGAAACGGGCCTTCGGGGATGTATGGAAGAGGGTGAGCGTGGTGGTCCAAAACACAGAGGGCCCCCCTATCGGCGATCAGACCATCGTCAGTCCCAGCCAGAGTCACTCCAGGTGGGCATATGAAATCCAGATTACCCCCTCTCTCTGGAAGTACTAAGAGACCTCCAGGAAAAGTCAGGCCGGTTCTCTGAAAAGCGCACCCCACGCAGCGTGCGTCTTTCCCCGGTGGGCACGAGCCCCAGCGCCTGCCTGCGTGGATGGTGGGTCGGGCGATTCTGGTGTCAAAATTTGACAGAGTCCCAAAACGTGATGTGGGTTGGAGAGCTCCATGCCCTCAGACCTCCCAAGCCATCCCAGGGAGGGTGGCCCGTCCTGGGCCAGAGTCAGATTTCGCCGCCACCCCTGGAGCTCCGCCTGGAGCGAAGACGGTCCTAAAACGGGCCTTCGGGGATGTATGGAAGAGGGTGAGCGTGGTGGTCCAAAACACAGAGGGCCCCCCTATCGGCGATCAGACCATCGTCAGTCCCAGCCAGAGTCACTCCAGGTGGGCATATGAAATCCAGATTACCCCCTCTCTCTGGAAGTACTAAGAGACCTCCAGGAAAAGTCAGGCCGGTTCTCTGAAAAGCGCACCCCACGCAGCGTGCGTCTTTCCCCGGTGGGCACGAGCCCCAGCGCCTGCCTGCGTGGATGGTGGGTCGGGCGATTCTGGTGTCAAAATTTGACAGAGTCCCAAAACGTGATGTGGGTTGGAGAGCTCCATGCCCTCAGACCTCCCAAGCCATCCCAGGGAGGGTGGCCCGTCCTGGGCCAGAGTCAGATTTCGCCGCCACCCCTGGAGCTCCGCCTGGAGCGAAGACGGTCCTAAAACGGGCCTTCGGGGATGTATGGAAGAGGGTGAGCGTGGTGGTCCAAAACACAGAGGGCCCCCCTATCGGCGATCAGACCATCGTCAGTCCCAGCCAGAGTCACTCCAGGTGGGCATATGAAATCCAGATTACCCCCTCTCTCTGGAAGTACTAAGAGACCTCCAGGAAAAGTCAGGCCGGTTCTCTGAAAAGCGCACCCCACGCAGCGTGCGTCTTTCCCCGGTGGGCACGAGCCCCAGCGCCTGCCTGCGTGGATGGTGGGTCGGGCGATTCTGGTGTCAAAATTTGACAGAGTCCCAAAACGTGATGTGGGTTGAAAGCTCCATGCCCTCAGACCTCCCAAGCCATCCCAGGGAGGGTGGCCCGTCCTGGGCCAGAGTCAGATTTCGCCGCCACCCCTGGAGCTCCACCTGGGGGAAAGACGGTCCTAAAACGGGCCTTGGGGGATGTATGGAAGAGGTTGAGCGTGGTGGTCCAAAACACAGAGGGCCCCCCTATCGGCCATCAGACCGTCGTGAGTCCCCGCTCAGAGTCACTCCAGGTGGGCATATGAAATCCAGATTACCCCCTCTCTCTGGAAGTACTAAGAGACCTCCAGGAAAAGTCAGGCCGGTTTTCTGAAAAGCGCACCCCAGGCAGCGTGCTTCTTTCCCCCGGTGGGCACGAGCCCCGGCGCCTGCGTGGATGGTGGGTCGGGGGCGATTCTGGTGTCGAATTTGACTAAGTCCGAAAACGTGATGTGGGTTGGAGAGCTCCATGCCCTCAGACCTCCCCAGCCATCCCAGGGAGGGTGGCCCGTCCTGGGCCAGAGTCAGATTTCGCCGCCACCCCTGGAGCTCCGCCTGGAGCTAAGACGGTCCTAAAATGGGCCTTCGGGGATGTATGGAGGAGGGTGAGCGTGGTGGTCCAAAACACAGAGGGCCCCACTATCGGGCGATCAGACCATCGTGAGTCCCAGCCAGAGTCACTCCAGGTGGGCATATGAAATCCACATTACCCCCTCTCTCTGGAAGTACTAAGAGACCTCCAGGAAAAGTCAGGCCGGTTCTCTGAAAAGCGCACCCCACGCAGCGTGCGTCTTTCCCCGGTGGGCACGAGCCCCAGCGCCTGCGTGGATGGTGGGTCGGGCGATTCTGGTGTCAAAATTTGACAGAGTCCCAAAACGTGATGTGGGTTGAAAGCTCCATGCCCTCAGACCTCCCCAGCCATCCCAGGGAGGGTGGCCCGTCCTGGGCCAGAGTCAGATTTCGCCGCCACCCCTGGAGCTCCGCCTGGAGCTAAGACGGTCCAAAAACGGGCCTTCGGGGATGTATGGAGGAGGGTGAGCGTGGTGGTCCAAAACACAGAGGGCCCCACTATCGGGCGATCAGACCATCGTGAGTCCCAGCCAGAGTCACTCCAGGTGGGCATATGAAATCCACATTACCCCCCCTCTCTGGAGGTACGGGACCTCCAGGAAAAGTCAGGCCGGTTTTCTGAAAAGCGCACCCCAGGCAGGGGTGCGTCTCTCCCCGGTGAGCACGAGCCCCAGCGCCTGCGTGGATGGTGGGTCGGGCGATTCTGGTGTCAAATTTGACTAAGTACGAAAAACGTGATGTCGGTTGAAAGCTCCATGCCCTCAGACCTCCCCAGCCATCCCAGGGAGGGTGGCCCGTCCTGGGCCAGAGTCAGATTTCGCCGCCACCCCTGGAGCTCCGCCTGGAGCTAAGACGGTCCTAAAACGGGCCTTCGGGGATGTATGGAGGAGGGTGAGCGTGGTGGTCCAAAACACAGAGGGCCCCACTATCGGCGATCAGACCATCGTGAGTCCCAGCCAGAGTCACTCCAGGTGGGCATATGAAATCCACATTACCCCCTTCCCTGGAAGTACGAGACCTCCAGGAAAAGTCAGGCCGGTTTTCTGAAAAGCGCACCCCAGGCAGGGGTGCGTCTCTCCCCGGTGAGCACGAGCCCCAGCGCCTGCGTGGATGGTGGTTCGGGCGATTCTGGTGTCAAATTTGACTAAGTACGAAAAACGTGATGTGGGTTGAAAGCTCCATGCCCTCAGACCTCCCCAGCCATCCCAGGGAGGGTGGCCCGTCCTGGGCCAGAGTCAGATTTCGCCGCCACCCCTGGAGCTCCGCCTGGAGCTAAGACGGTCCTAAAATGGGCCTTCGGGGATGTATGGAGGAGGGTGAGCGTGGTGGTCCAAAACACAGAGGGCCCCACTATCGGGCGATCAGACCATCGTGAGTCCCAGCCAGAGTCACTCCAGGTGGGCATGTGAAATCCACATTACCCCCTCTCTCTGGAAGTACTAAGAGACCTCCAGGAAAAGTCAGGCCGGTTTTCTGAAAAGCGCACCCCAGGCAGGGTGCGTCTTTCCCCCGGTGGGCACGAGCCCCAGCGCCTGCGTGGATGGTGGGTCGGGCGATTCTGGTGTCAAATTTGACTAAGTACGACAAACGTGATGTGGGTTGAAAAAGCTCCATGCCCTCAGACCTCCCCAGCCATCCCAGGGAGGGTGGCCCGTCCTGGGCCAGAGTCAGATTTCGCCGCCACCCCTGGAGCTCCGCCTGGAGCTAAGACGGTCCTAAAATGGGCCTTCGGGGATGTATGGAGGAGGGTGAGCGTGGTGGTCCAAAACACAGAGGGCCCCACTATCGGGCGATCAGACCATCGTGAGTCCCAGCCAGAGTCACTCCAGGTGGGCATATGAAATCCAGATTACCCCTTCCCTGGAAGTACGAGACCTCCAGGAAAAGTCAGGCCGGTTTTCTGAAAAGCGCACCCCAGGCAGGGGTGCGTCTTTCCCGGTGGGCACGAGCCCCAGCGCCTGCGTGGATGGTGGGTCGGGCGATTCTGGTGTCAAATTTGACTAAGTACGAAAAACGTGATGTGGGTTGAAAAAGCTCCATGCCCTCAGACCTCCCCAGCCATCCCAGGGAGGGTGGCCCGTCCTGGGCCAGAGTCAGATTTCGCCGCCACCCCTGGAGCTCCGCCTGGAGCTAAGACGGTCCTAAAACGGGCCTTCGGGGATGTATGGAGGAGGGTGAGCGTGGTGGTCCAAAACACAGAGGGTGCCCCCACTATCGGGCGATCAGACCATCGTGAGTCCCAGCCAGAGTCACTCCAGGTGGGCATATGAAATCCAAATTACCCCCTTCTCTGGAAGTACGAGACCTCCAGGAAAAGTCAGGCCGGTTTTCTGAAAAGCGCACCCCAGGCAGGGTGCTGCTTTCCTGGGCACTAGCCCAGCGCACATATGGTGGGGGTCCGGCTCTGGTGCCAAAATTTGAACAATTTGTCCAAGTCCGAGAAACGTGATGTCAGGGTTCAAAGCTCCAAGCCCCTCGGACCTGCCCAGCCAGCCCAGGGAAGGTGGCCCGTCCTGGGCCAGAGTCAGATTTGCTCGCCACCCACGGAGCTCCCGTCGGTGCCAAGACGGTCCTAAAACGGGCCTTCGGGGTTTTGTCGAGGAGGGGACGAGCGCCCCGCCCGGACAAGGTGACGGGCCAAAGAAAAAGCGGTGCTCGGTGTCGGGTCTCGGTATATGACATCCCGGGGAGGATGCGTCATCTGGGG
>JBBNEX010000032.1:147500-175000 GCA_038021265.1 Cyprinella venusta | reverse complement strand
CGGAGGGGTGTACGGCGGTGGGGGTCCCTGCCCAGGGCTCTGGTCCTCTGGGTCGGGCGGAGGGGTGTACGGCGGTGGGGGTCCCTGCCCAGGGCTCTGGTTCTCTGGGTCGGGCGGAGGGGGTCCAGGCGGTGGGGGTCCCTGCCCAGGGCTCTGGTCCTCTGGGTCGGGCGGAGGGGGTCCAGGCGGTGGGGGTCCCTGCCCAGGGCTCTGGTTCTCTGGGTCGGGCGGAGGGGTGTACGGCGGTGGGGGTCCCTGCCCAGGGCTCTGGTCCTCTGGGTCGGGCGGAGGGGTGTACGGCGGTGGGGGTCCCTGCCCAGGGCTCTGGTTCTCTGGGTCGGGCGGAGGGGGTCCAGGCGGTGGGGGTCCCTGCCCAGGGCTCTGGTCCTCTGAGTCGGGCGGAAGGGGTGTACGGCGGTGGGGGTCCCTGCCCAGGGCTCTGGTCCTCTGGGTCGGGCGGAGGGGGTCCCATGCGATGTGGGTCCCTGCCCAGGGCTCTGGTCCTCTGAGTCGGGCGGAGGGGTGTACGGCGGTGGGGGTCCCTGCCCAGGGCTCTGGTCCTCTGGGTCGGGCGGAGGGGGTCCAGGCGGTGGGGGTCCCTGCCCAGGGCTCTGGTCCTCTGAGTCGGGCGGAAGGGGTGTACGGCGGTGGGGGTCCCTGCCCGGGGCTCTGGTTCCCTGAGTCGGGCGGAGGGGGTCCAGGCGGGTGCCCCAAGGTCCCCCCGACGTGTCAGGGGGCGGGCGGTGGCTCTCCCCCGGGCCCAAAGCCCCGGTTCCCTGAGTCGGGTAAACTGCGCGACTAACTTGGACTCTCTTAAGGTAGGCAGGAACCGGTGTGAGGGGTGTGGATCTCAGTGATGAAGCCGAGTTGGGGCTCCATGCTCTGGGCACAGGGGTGTCTCCTAGTGGTCCCCCCAGGCCCAGAGTGTGGAGCCCCAACTCGGCTTATTTTTATTTTTTTTATTTTTTTATTTATTATTATTATTATTATTTTATTATTATTATTTTTTTTTTTTAATTATTATTAATTGATTGATGGACTGATTGATTGGTTAATTTATTTACCTGGGGGGGATGTAGAAGTTCAAACTTCAGCCGCTGTGGGCGTCCCTGCCCAGGGTTGTGGTTCTCCGAAGTGGGGCTGAGGGTGTACGGTGGTGGGGGGTCCCTGCCCAGGGCTCTGGTCCTCTGGGTCGGGCGGAGGGGGTCCAGGCGGTGGGGGTCCCTGCCCAGGGCTCTGGTCCTCTGGGTCGGGCGGAGGGGGTCCAGGCGGTGTGGGGGTCCCTGCCCAGGGCTCTGGTCCTCTGAGTCGGGCGGAGGGGGTCCCATGCGGTGTGGGTCCCTGCCCACGTGTCAGGGGGCGAGCGGCGAGTCTCCCCCAGGCCCAAATCCCCCGGTTCCCCGAGTCGGGGTAAACTGCGTGACTAACTTGGACTCTCTTAAGGTAGGCAGGAACCGGTGTGAGTGGTGTGTATCTCAGTGATGAAGCCCGAGTTGGGGCTCTGTGCTCTGGGCACAGGGGTACCTCCTAGTGGTCCCCCCAGGCCCAGAGGGTGGAGCCCCAACTCGGCCTTTTTTTTTTTTTTTTTTTTTTTTTTTTAAAAAAAGGTTATGTATTTATCTATTTAAATTTCGCCCCGTATCTCGAAGACCGAGGGGCGAAGAAATGTCAAACCCGGGTCGTCCGTAGGTCTCGAGGGGCCCTATCCAAAGAGGCCACCGGCGTCCCCGAGGGCCTCGGGGTCAGGGAGTTAGGCGCGGTCGAACGGTCGCGGCGTTTTCGGCTCGTATCTCGGGAGCCCCTGGCCCAATCTTCCCCAAACTCGAATCGATCGTAGAGCCGGACGAGGCCTTTCGAAAGAGCCCGCCCCCGAGGTCCAACTCGCCCGGGTCCCCGAGATAGAGCCGTTCAGAGCCGGCGGCCGGAGGTTTTCGGCCGATATCTCCGCGAATACTCGACCGAGAACGACGAAACGCACATGGTCGCGTTCAGCTCGTCGAGACGGTTCGATAGAGCCCGGCCTCGGCCGGCTACGTCGAGTTTTCGGCGAGATATTTGCGTTTTTCGCTCCCGGGGGTCTCCCCGGGGGTCCCTGTATCTCGGGCCCCCGGGGGCCCACGAGGCTGGGGGCGGTCTCGTTCGAAAGGTCTCGTCCCGCTCTCAACCCGGTCAAAATTTGGCGCCGATCGGAGCCTCCTTCGGCGAGTTACGGCCGTTTGAAGAAGTGTGCGGTGGGGTCACCGTCTTCCGAGCAGCCTACGCTCGCAGGGGAGCCTCCGGGGGGGCATAAATGTACCATAGACCCGGCTAAGGGCACCCAGCCCCGCGCTCCTGGAGGTACGCCCGGTGCGTGGGGTCACCCGCAAGGTGCCACCGGGGCTTCGTGGGGAAGGGAGCCGGCGCTCCCCCGTGGGGTGGCTCGGGAGCTCCAGGCACCTCGGGTCCCCACGCCCGGCCCGGGGAGGGTGCTCCGACCCGGGCTGGAGGCAGCGTCCCCCCGCCCGCCCCTGGCTGTCTGCCCGGAGCCGAGACGGTCCTAAAACGGGCCATGGGGCTGGTGTAGGGAAGGGACGGACGGACGGACGGACGGGCGCCCGCACCCACACCACCCCTCAGGCCGGAGAGAGGGTGCTCTCTGGCTGGGGAAGCAGATTCAATCCCTGCTCTGGTGGAGCTCTGGACACCCCACCAGACCTCCATGCCCTCAGACCTCCCCAGCCATCCCAGGGAGGGTGGCCCGTCCTGGGCCAGGGTCAGATTTGTGGGCAAGGGAGAGACCCGCGACCCTGTATCTCGGGCCCCCGGGGGCCCACGAGGCTGGGGGCGGTCTCGTTCGAAAGGTCTCGTCCCGCTCTCAACCCGGTCAAAATTTGGCGCCGATCGGAGCCTCCTTCGGCGAGTTACGGCCGTTTGAAGAAGTGTGCGGTGGGGTCACCGTCTTCCGAGCAGCCTACGCTCGCAGGGGAGCCTCCGGGGGGGCATAAATGTACCATAGACCCGGCTAAGGGCACCCAGCCCCGCGCTCCTGGAGGTACGCCCGGTGCGTGGGGTCACCCGCAAGGTGCCACCGGGGCTTCGTGGGGAAGGGAGCCGGCGCTCCCCCGTGGGGTGGCTCGGGAGCTCCAGGCACCTCGGGTCCCCACGCCCGGCCCGGGGAGGGTGCTCCGACCCGGGCTGGAGGCAGCGTCCCCCCGCCCGCCCCTGGCTGTCTGCCCGGAGCCGAGACGGTCCTAAAACGGGCCATGGGGCTGGTGTAGGGAAGGGACGGACGGGCGCCCGCACCCACCCACCCACCCACACCACCCCTCAGGCCGGAGAGAGGGTGCTCTCTGGCTGGGGAAGCAGATTCGATCCCTGCTCTGGTGGAGCTCTGGACACCACCAAACCTCCATGCCCTCAGACCTCCCCAGCCATCCCAGGGAGGGTGGCCCGTCCTGGGCCAGGGTCAGATTTGTGGGGAAAGGGAGCCAGCGCTCCCCCGTGGGGTGGCACGGGAGCTCCAGGCACCTCGGGTCCCCACGCCCAGCCCGGGGAGGGTGCTCCGACCCGGGCTGGAGGCAGCTTCGCCCCGCCCGCCCCTGGCTGTCTGCCCAGAGCCGAGACGGTCCTAAAACGGACCATGGGGGTGATGTAGGAAAGGGACGCCCGCCCGCACCCACACCACCCCTCAGGCCGGAGAGAGGGTGCTCTCTGGCTGGGGAAGCAGATTCAATCCCTGCTCTGGTGGAGCTCTGGAAAAAAAAAAAAACCCCCTACCAATCCTCCATGCCCTCAGACCCCGGCTGGCCATCCCAGGGAGGGTGGCCCGTCCTGGGCCAGGGTCAGATTCCGCCGCCACCCCTGGAGCTCCGCCTGGAGCGAAGACGGTCCTAAAACGGGCCTTCGGGGATGTATGGAGGAGGGCAGGTGGGGCAGGTGGTGGCGGCAAAACACAGAGGGCCCCATACCGGCGACATCAGACCGTCGTGAGTCCCCGCTCAGAGTCACTACGGGTGGGTATATGAAATCCAGATCACCCCCCTGGCTGGCGGTGGAGCTCTGGAAGTACTAAGAGACCTCCAGGAAAAGACAGGGCTGGTCTTCTGAAAAGTGAAACCCCAGACAGGGTGCAGCTTCCCCCGGGCACGAGCCCAGCGCAGAGGGGAGGGGAGGGGAGGGGAGGGGAGGGGAGGGGGGGGGGGGGTGTGCTGGTGCGATTGCGGTGCCGAATTCGAAATAATGGACAGAGTCCAGGAACGTCATGTTGGTTCGGAGCTCCATGGTCTCAGACCTCCCCAGCCATCCCAGGGAGGGTGGCCCGTCCTGGGCCAGAGTCAGATTTCGCCGCCACCCCTGGAGCTCCGCCTGGAGCGAAGACGGTCCTAAAACGGGCCTTCGGGGATGTATGGAAGAGGGCAGGTGGGGTGGTGGCAAAAGACAGAGGGCCCCCATACCGGCGATATCAGACCGTCGTGAGAGTCACTCCAGGTGGGCATATGAAATCCAGATTACCCCCTCTCTGGAAGTCCGAGACCATCCAGGAAAAGACAGGCCGGTTTTCTGAAAAGCGCACCCCAGGCAGCGTGCTTCTTTCCCCCGGTGGGCACGAGCCCCGGCGCCTGCGTGGATGGTGGGTCGGGGGCGATTCTGGTGTCGAATTTGACTAAGTCCGAAAACGTGATGTGGGTTGAAGAGCTCCATGCCCTCAGACCTCCCTGGCCAGCCCAGGCAGGGTGGCCCGTCCTGGGCAAGAGTCAGATTTCGCCGCCACCCCTGGAGCTCCGCCTGGAGCGAAGACGGTCCTGAAACGGGCCTTCGGGGATGTATGGAAGAGGGTGAGCGTGGTGGTCCAAAACACAGAGGGCCCCCCTATCGGCGATCAGACCATCGTCAGTCCCAGCCAGAGTCACTCCAGGTGGGCATATGAAATCCAGATTACCCCCTCTCTCTGGAAGTACTAAGAGACCTCCAGGAAAAGTCAGGCCGGTTCTCTGAAAAGCGCACCCCACGCAGCGTGCGTCTTTCCCCGGTGGGCACGAGCCCCAGCGCCTGCCTGCGTGGATGGTGGGTCGGGCGATTCTGGTGTCAAAATTTGACAGAGTCCCAAAACGTGATGTGGGTTGGAGAGCTCCATGCCCTCAGACCTCCCAAGCCATCCCAGGGAGGGTGGCCCGTCCTGGGCCAGAGTCAGATTTCGCCGCCACCCCTGGAGCTCCGCCTGGAGCGAAGACGGTCCTAAAACGGGCCTTCGGGGATGTATGGAAGAGGGTGAGCGTGGTGGTCCAAAACACAGAGGGCCCCCCTATCGGCGATCAGACCATCGTCAGTCCCAGCCAGAGTCACTCCAGGTGGGCATATGAAATCCAGATTACCCCCTCTCTCTGGAAGTACTAAGAGACCTCCAGGAAAAGTCAGGCCGGTTCTCTGAAAAGCGCACCCCACGCAGCGTGCGTCTTTCCCCGGTGGGCACGAGCCCCAGCGCCTGCCTGCGTGGATGGTGGGTCGGGCGATTCTGGTGTCAAAATTTGACAGAGTCCCAAAACGTGATGTGGGTTGGAGAGCTCCATGCCCTCAGACCTCCCAAGCCATCCCAGGGAGGGTGGCCCGTCCTGGGCCAGAGTCAGATTTCGCCGCCACCCCTGGAGCTCCGCCTGGAGCGAAGACGGTCCTAAAACGGGCCTTCGGGGATGTATGGAAGAGGGTGAGCGTGGTGGTCCAAAACACAGAGGGCCCCCCTATCGGCGATCAGACCATCGTCAGTCCCAGCCAGAGTCACTCCAGGTGGGCATATGAAATCCAGATTACCCCCTCTCTCTGGAAGTACTAAGAGACCTCCAGGAAAAGTCAGGCCGGTTCTCTGAAAAGCGCACCCCACGCAGCGTGCGTCTTTCCCCGGTGGGCACGAGCCCCAGCGCCTGCCTGCGTGGATGGTGGGTCGGGCGATTCTGGTGTCAAAATTTGACAGAGTCCCAAAACGTGATGTGGGTTGAAAGCTCCATGCCCTCAGACCTCCCAAGCCATCCCAGGGAGGGTGGCCCGTCCTGGGCCAGAGTCAGATTTCGCCGCCACCCCTGGAGCTCCACCTGGGGGAAAGACGGTCCTAAAACGGGCCTTGGGGGATGTATGGAAGAGGTTGAGCGTGGTGGTCCAAAACACAGAGGGCCCCCCTATCGGCCATCAGACCGTCGTGAGTCCCCGCTCAGAGTCACTCCAGGTGGGCATATGAAATCCAGATTACCCCCTCTCTCTGGAAGTACTAAGAGACCTCCAGGAAAAGTCAGGCCGGTTTTCTGAAAAGCGCACCCCAGGCAGCGTGCTTCTTTCCCCCGGTGGGCACGAGCCCCGGCGCCTGCGTGGATGGTGGGTCGGGGGCGATTCTGGTGTCGAATTTGACTAAGTCCGAAAACGTGATGTGGGTTGGAGAGCTCCATGCCCTCAGACCTCCCCAGCCATCCCAGGGAGGGTGGCCCGTCCTGGGCCAGAGTCAGATTTCGCCGCCACCCCTGGAGCTCCGCCTGGAGCTAAGACGGTCCTAAAATGGGCCTTCGGGGATGTATGGAGGAGGGTGAGCGTGGTGGTCCAAAACACAGAGGGCCCCACTATCGGGCGATCAGACCATCGTGAGTCCCAGCCAGAGTCACTCCAGGTGGGCATATGAAATCCACATTACCCCCTCTCTCTGGAAGTACTAAGAGACCTCCAGGAAAAGTCAGGCCGGTTCTCTGAAAAGCGCACCCCACGCAGCGTGCGTCTTTCCCCGGTGGGCACGAGCCCCAGCGCCTGCGTGGATGGTGGGTCGGGCGATTCTGGTGTCAAAATTTGACAGAGTCCCAAAACGTGATGTGGGTTGAAAGCTCCATGCCCTCAGACCTCCCCAGCCATCCCAGGGAGGGTGGCCCGTCCTGGGCCAGAGTCAGATTTCGCCGCCACCCCTGGAGCTCCGCCTGGAGCTAAGACGGTCCAAAAACGGGCCTTCGGGGATGTATGGAGGAGGGTGAGCGTGGTGGTCCAAAACACAGAGGGCCCCACTATCGGGCGATCAGACCATCGTGAGTCCCAGCCAGAGTCACTCCAGGTGGGCATATGAAATCCACATTACCCCCCCTCTCTGGAGGTACGGGACCTCCAGGAAAAGTCAGGCCGGTTTTCTGAAAAGCGCACCCCAGGCAGGGGTGCGTCTCTCCCCGGTGAGCACGAGCCCCAGCGCCTGCGTGGATGGTGGGTCGGGCGATTCTGGTGTCAAATTTGACTAAGTACGAAAAACGTGATGTCGGTTGAAAGCTCCATGCCCTCAGACCTCCCCAGCCATCCCAGGGAGGGTGGCCCGTCCTGGGCCAGAGTCAGATTTCGCCGCCACCCCTGGAGCTCCGCCTGGAGCTAAGACGGTCCTAAAACGGGCCTTCGGGGATGTATGGAGGAGGGTGAGCGTGGTGGTCCAAAACACAGAGGGCCCCACTATCGGCGATCAGACCATCGTGAGTCCCAGCCAGAGTCACTCCAGGTGGGCATATGAAATCCACATTACCCCCTTCCCTGGAAGTACGAGACCTCCAGGAAAAGTCAGGCCGGTTTTCTGAAAAGCGCACCCCAGGCAGGGGTGCGTCTCTCCCCGGTGAGCACGAGCCCCAGCGCCTGCGTGGATGGTGGTTCGGGCGATTCTGGTGTCAAATTTGACTAAGTACGAAAAACGTGATGTGGGTTGAAAGCTCCATGCCCTCAGACCTCCCCAGCCATCCCAGGGAGGGTGGCCCGTCCTGGGCCAGAGTCAGATTTCGCCGCCACCCCTGGAGCTCCGCCTGGAGCTAAGACGGTCCTAAAATGGGCCTTCGGGGATGTATGGAGGAGGGTGAGCGTGGTGGTCCAAAACACAGAGGGCCCCACTATCGGGCGATCAGACCATCGTGAGTCCCAGCCAGAGTCACTCCAGGTGGGCATGTGAAATCCACATTACCCCCTCTCTCTGGAAGTACTAAGAGACCTCCAGGAAAAGTCAGGCCGGTTTTCTGAAAAGCGCACCCCAGGCAGGGTGCGTCTTTCCCCCGGTGGGCACGAGCCCCAGCGCCTGCGTGGATGGTGGGTCGGGCGATTCTGGTGTCAAATTTGACTAAGTACGACAAACGTGATGTGGGTTGAAAAAGCTCCATGCCCTCAGACCTCCCCAGCCATCCCAGGGAGGGTGGCCCGTCCTGGGCCAGAGTCAGATTTCGCCGCCACCCCTGGAGCTCCGCCTGGAGCTAAGACGGTCCTAAAATGGGCCTTCGGGGATGTATGGAGGAGGGTGAGCGTGGTGGTCCAAAACACAGAGGGCCCCACTATCGGGCGATCAGACCATCGTGAGTCCCAGCCAGAGTCACTCCAGGTGGGCATATGAAATCCAGATTACCCCTTCCCTGGAAGTACGAGACCTCCAGGAAAAGTCAGGCCGGTTTTCTGAAAAGCGCACCCCAGGCAGGGGTGCGTCTTTCCCGGTGGGCACGAGCCCCAGCGCCTGCGTGGATGGTGGGTCGGGCGATTCTGGTGTCAAATTTGACTAAGTACGAAAAACGTGATGTGGGTTGAAAAAGCTCCATGCCCTCAGACCTCCCCAGCCATCCCAGGGAGGGTGGCCCGTCCTGGGCCAGAGTCAGATTTCGCCGCCACCCCTGGAGCTCCGCCTGGAGCTAAGACGGTCCTAAAACGGGCCTTCGGGGATGTATGGAGGAGGGTGAGCGTGGTGGTCCAAAACACAGAGGGTGCCCCCACTATCGGGCGATCAGACCATCGTGAGTCCCAGCCAGAGTCACTCCAGGTGGGCATATGAAATCCAAATTACCCCCTTCTCTGGAAGTACGAGACCTCCAGGAAAAGTCAGGCCGGTTTTCTGAAAAGCGCACCCCAGGCAGGGTGCTGCTTTCCTGGGCACTAGCCCAGCGCACATATGGTGGGGGTCCGGCTCTGGTGCCAAAATTTGAACAATTTGTCCAAGTCCGAGAAACGTGATGTCAGGGTTCAAAGCTCCAAGCCCCTCGGACCTGCCCAGCCAGCCCAGGGAAGGTGGCCCGTCCTGGGCCAGAGTCAGATTTGCTCGCCACCCACGGAGCTCCCGTCGGTGCCAAGACGGTCCTAAAACGGGCCTTCGGGGTTTTGTCGAGGAGGGGACGAGCGCCCCGCCCGGACAAGGTGACGGGCCAAAGAAAAAGCGGTGCTCGGTGTCGGGTCTCGGTATATGACATCCCGGGGAGGATGCGTCATCTGGGGTCGGCAAGCGGTAACCAGGGCGCTCTGGAGGAAAAGGCCCCCCTCCGAAAAACAAAAAAGGGACAGAGTCCGTAAACGTGAGGTCGTATGAGTTTCCCAGTTTGGCCGGCGTCCCCGGCCGGTGACCCGGGTGGGCGCTTCGTGCCCGGGGCGAGATGGAATCGGTGGGCGCGACGGAGCTCCCGTCGGTGCCAAGACGGTCCTAAAACGGGCCTTCGGGGTTTTGTCGAGGAGGGGACGAGCGCCCCGCTCGGACAAGGTTTACGGACCAAAGAAAAAGCGGTGCTCGGTGTCGGGTCTCGGTATGTGACATCCCGGGGAGGATGCGTCATCTGGGGTCGGCAAGCGGTAACCAGGGCGCTCTGGAGGAAAAGGCCCCCCTCCGAAAAAAACAAAAAAAAGGGACAGAGTCCGTAAACGTGAGGTCGTAAGAGTTTCCCAGGACGGCCGGCGTCCCCGGCCGGTGACCCGGGTGGGCGCTTCGTGCCCGGGGCGAGACGGAATCGGTGGGCGCGACGGAGCTCCCGTCGGTGCCAAGACGGTCCTAAAACGGGCCTTCGGGGTTTTGTCGAGGAGGGGAAGAGCGCCCCGCTCGGACAAGGTCAACGGATCTCCGTGTGAGACGGGCGCCTCCGGGCTGCCCGGGGCCCGGGAGGAGCGCACCCCCTCCTCCCGGGCCGTCGATGCGAGGGGTTCGCCTGGTCGATTGGAACTTCGGACGCGCCTGGGGACGGCCCCTGCCCGGTCGAAAAGACCGCTATGGGCAGCTTGCTCCTCCCCGCTCTGCGCGTCGACTCTAGACGCGGCCTCCCTCCGGGGAAAGCAGGCCGCGTCGACCTCGGGAGACTCAGAAGACCCGTCTGAAACGAACGTCCGCCACGGGCGGCGGAGGACGCGGTCGCGTCGGTCGGATCGGGAATGGTACGTGGTTCGGTGGGTTCGACACACCCCACCCCTCCGCCTCCAGCCACCGACGCCGGCTCTTCGCGCCCGCACCTCCCCGCCCCGAAAAGCACCCTTTCCCGGTTACGGCCTCGACCCAGCGGCCACCCAAAAACACCTCCCCCCCCCCCACACCTCAGAGAGAGGAGGAGGAGGGTTCCGCACGCGCCCTATGAGCGGCCGCGCCGTCCTCGGGCGTCCCTCCCCACCCGGGGTGGGGGCGACTCGGAGCGGAGCGAGACCCGTGTGTAGGAAGCCAGCGTGTTCGCGGTTCTCCTTCCATCCCCCCACAGGGGCGGTCTACCTGGTTGATCCTGCCAGTAGCATATGCTTGTCTCAAAGATTAAGCCATGCAGGTCTAAGTGCACACGGTCGGTACAGTGAAACTGCGAATGGCTCATTAAATCAGTTATGGTTCCTTTGATCGCTCCACCCGCTACTTGGATAACTGTGGCAATTCCAGAGCTAATACATGCAAACGAGCGCCGACCCGGCTCCCCTCGGGGGGTCGGGGACGCGTGCATTTATCAGATCCAAAACCCATCCGGGTGCGGCTCCGGCCGCCCCGGCCGCTTTGGTGACTCTAGATAACCTCGGGCCGATCGCGCGCCCTCCGCGGCGGCGACGACTCATTCGAATGTCTGCCCTATCAACTTTCGATGGTACATTCGGCGCCTACCATGGTGACCACGGGTAACGGGGAATCAGGGTTCGATTCCGGAGAGGGAGCCTGAGAAACGGCTACCACATCCAAGGAAGGCAGCAGGCGCGCAAATTACCCATTTCCGACACGGAGAGGTAGTGACGAAAAATAACAATACAGGTCTCTTTCGAGGCCCTGTAATTGGAATGAGCGTATCCTAAACCCATGGGCGAGGACCCATTGGAGGGCAAGTCTGGTGCCAGCAGCCGCGGTAATTCCAGCTCCAATAGCGTATACTAAAGTTGCTGCAGTTAAAAAGCTCGTAGTTGGATCTCGGGAGCGGGCCGGCGGTCCGCCGCGAGGCGAGCCACCGCCTGTCCCGGACCCCTGCCTCACGGCGCCCCCCGGATGCCCTTAACTGGGTGTCCGGTCCTCGGGGCCCGAAGCGTTTACTTTGAAAAAATTAGAGTGTTCAAAGCAGGCCGCCCGTCGCCGCTGAATACCGCAGCTAGGAATAATGGAATAGGACTCCGGTTCTATTTTGTGGGTTTCTGGAACCCGGGGCCATGATTGAGAGGGACGGCCGGGGGCATTCGTATTGCGCCGCTAGAGGTGAAATTCTTGGACCGGCGCAAGACGGACGAGAGCGAAAGCATTTGCCAAGAATGTTTTCATTAATCAAGAACGAAAGTCGGAGGTTCGAAGACGATCAGATACCGTCGTAGTTCCGACCGTAAACGATGCCGACCCGCGATCCGGCGGCGTTATTCCCATGACCCGCCGGGCAGCGTGCGGGAAACCACGAGTCTTTGGGTTCCGGGGGGAGTATGGTTGCAAAGCTGAAACTTAAAGGAATTGACGGAAGGGCACCACCAGGAGTGGAGCCTGCGGCTTAATTTGACTCAACACGGGAAAGCTCACCCGGCCCGGACACGGAAAGGATTGACAGATTGATAGCTCTTTCTCGATTCTGTGGGTGGTGGTGCATGGCCGTTCTTAGTTGGTGGAGCGATTTGTCTGGTTCATTCCGATAACGAACGAGACTCCGGCATGCTAACTAGTTACGCGGCCCCGAGCGGTCGGCGTCCAACTTCTTAGAGGGACAAGTGGCGTTCAGCCACGCGAGATGGAGCAATAACAGGTCTGTGATGCCCTTAGATGTCCGGGGCTGCACGCGCGCCACAATGGGCGGATCAGCGTGTGCCTACCCTGCGCCGAGAGGCGCGGGTAACCCGCTGAACCCCGCTCGTGATCGGGACTGGGGATTGAAACTGTTTCCCATCAACGAGGAATTCCCAGTAAGCGCGGGTCATAAGCTCGCGTTGATTAAGTCCCTGCCCTTTGTACACACCGCCCGTCGCTACTACCGATTGGGTGGTTTAGTGAGGTCCTTGGATCGGCCCCGCCGGAGCTCCTCGCTGGGTTCTGGCGGAGCGTCGAGAAGACGATCAAACTTGACCATCTAGAGTTAGTCCCGAACGTGGGTTCGCGGACAAAACCCCATGTTAAAAAGCTGCCATTGGAACCACTAATGCCCCGAGGGATCGTAGGGTGAATTTGGATGCCCAGTCCTCTCCAAGTTAGTGGGCCGACGTCACTTTTCGAATTACCCCGTTTCTACCAATACCCCCGGATTTGCGACGAAACGGACGGTGATAGGGGGCGCTAGGGGGTCGAAACCCCACCGCCCCCCAGGCCCGCGGACCCACTATTCGTCCGTTCGTCCGTTGGGTTGGTGGGGGTCTCACGACATACTACCCCGCCCCCCCCCGGACCACGCCCCCCGTCCCACGGACCCACTATTCGTCCGATCGCCCATTGAAACGGGGCGACGCCTCGGGACACGCCCCTGGCCACTCCCCCGTCCCACGGACCCACTATTTGTCCAATAACCCACTAAATCGGAGGGACGCCTCGGGACACGCCCCCGGCCACGCCCCCGTCCCGCGGACCCACTATTTGTCCAATAACCCACTATATTTCTCAAAAGTTCCGGGAGCCCACCCCCCCACCCCCGGGCCACGCCCCCATCCCACGGACCCACTATTTGTCCAATAACCCACTATATTTCCGAAATGTTCCGGGAGCCCATCCCCCCACTCCCGGGCCACGCCCCCATCCCACGGACCCGCTATTTGTCCGATAACCCGCTGCATTTCCCGAAATCCACCGTATTTCCGCAAAACCGCCGCGCGGACGGTGGTCCGCGGGACGGCCCCCGTACGGGGTCGCGGGGTCGTGGCGCGTTGAGATTTGGGATCGGGGACCTCCAGGGGCCCCTGGCGCGGGGCCCCGAAGCGCGAGTCTCTGGGGCCCTTAGAAAAATTTGACCCCTCTCTAGCGCCCCCTGCTTTCGGTATGTCAGTCGGGGGGGGACGAGGGGGCGGCGTGCCGAATTTGGGGCCCCGGGGACGTCTGGAAAAAAATCCCACTCGCCCATTAAATGAATGTATCGCGCCACAGTGGTTTCGTGGACGCCGGTTCGGGGGGGCCCATCCGCCAGGGGGCGCCGTTTTCCCCATCGCCGCGGCCCCCCGGCGCGGGCGGAGAAGTTTGGGGGCCCTCGGAGCTCGTTCAGGGGCCGAAAGGCCGGAAAAGGCACCGGCCCCGTCCCAGGAACCACCGCTCGACCGTTGGTCCGCGGGACGGCCCCCGTACGGGGCCGCTGGGTCGTGGCGCGTTCAGATTCGGGATTCTGGCCCTCCAGGGGCCCCTGGCGCGGGGCCCCGAAGCGCGAATCTCTGGGGCCTTTAGAAAAATTTGACCCCTCTCTAGCGCCCCCTGCTTTCGGCATGTCGGTCGGGGGGGGCCGAGGGGGCGGCGTGCCGAATTTGGGGCCCCGGGGACATTTGGAAAAAAATCCCACTCGCCCACTGAATGAATGTATTTCGCCGCTGCGGTTCCGTGGACGCCGGTTCGGGGGGGCCCATCCACCAGGGGGCGCCGTTTCCCGACTCGCCGCGGCCCCCGGCGCGGGCGGGGCAATTTTGGGGGCCCTCGGACCTCGTTCGGCTTTGGAAAGGCCCCGGAGAGGGACGCCCGTCCGCCAAACCGCTGAAAAAAAAGTGGTCCGTGGGACGGCCCCCGTACGGGGACGAAGGGGCGTGGCGTCTCGAGATTACGGATTCCTAGTCTCCGGGGGCCCCCGACCCGGGGCCCCGAAGCGCGGAGCTCTAGGACCTTTTTAAAAAACCGCCCATCCCCCGCTAAAACCCTGAAATGCCATTTTCAGCTTTAGAGTGAAAAAGGCAAAAGAGAGATTTTTTCACGCAGGCCGTGAAAAGGGGGCGTGCGCTCTAGCGCCCCCTGCTTTCGGTATGTCGGCCGGGGGGGCCCAAGGTGCCAGGACGCCGAATTTCGGGCCCCTGCGACGTTTCGAAAAATATCCCACTCGCCCATTAAATGAATGTATTTTGCCAAACGTGGCTTCGCGGGCGCCGCTTCGCGACGGCCGATCGACCGGGGCGCGACGTTTTCCGACTCGCCACGGGCCCCCGATGCGGGCGGAGAATTTTGGGGGCCCTCGGACCTCGTTCAGGGGTCCAAAGGTCGAAAAAAGGCTGAAAAACTCACATTTGGCAAATGACAAAGGTCACAAAGGTCAAACAGACGAAACGAGCTGCCGCGCGGAGACGGAACGTCGCAGCGCCACGAAACTCGGTGGGCTCCGTCGTCTAGGGACCTCGGGCGGGGCCCCCGAGTTTGGGGGCCCTGGCTCCTTTCTAAGCGACCCCTAGGCCCTGTGGATGGTGACCGAAAGGCGGCCCCCCACAAGCAGACGGGGGGCCGCGGCGCCTCGAAACTTCACGTTCCGACTCCCCGGGGGCCCCTGACTCGGGGCCCCGAATTTCGGAACTCTAGGACCTCAGCAAAAAAACTCACTTAAAGGCTTGAATGGCTCTTTCAGGGTAAGAGTGAAACATCCTTGAGCGTGACATGTTGCGCAGAGGCTAAAAAATATTTCCCCGGGCCCCAGGGCCCGGTGCTCTCGGCAGGTCGCTCGGGGGCCCTTTCTATGTTTAATTTGCATAAAAAAACAGCGTCCGCGGAACCACGTTTTGGCGGGAAAAAATAGGTTGGAAGCGGGATGCTGTCGCGTTCCCTCCTCCCGTCGCTCGTGGCGGCGGTCCCCGTCGACCGAACCACCTCTGACGTACTAAGCACGCTCCGCCGAACGCGTGGAGCCCTTTTCCCGAGTCGTTTGAGCGTTCGATGGCCGCGAAAACCAGTGTCCCCTGAGACACGTTTTGGAGGGAAAATTTTTTTAAGCCAGCCTGTGGGCATGTCTTGGTGAAAACTTTTTTAAATGTGATATTCTGACTCTCTGGGCCATTGTGATTGCAAAACCAAGCTGTTTGGTGAAATTAGTCATGTGACAGGCTTTGAAATTAGGCCACACCTACGGTTTGGCTGTTCAAAAACAGCGGGTTCGTGGACGCTTTGGCGTTTGAGCTTTGTCTTTCGATTTTTTTCCGACGAAACGAGTTTACGACGACTCGGGGGGATCCCCTGGCGCGGGCGGAAAAGTTTGGGGGCCCTCGGACCTCGTCGGGGGGTCGAAAGGCCGAAAAAGGGACGTCGTCCGCGGGACCGCTATTCGTCCAATAACCCGCGTCGCAACGCCCGATCCGCTAGGGGGCGACGTTTTCCGACTCGCCACGCCCCCCCGGCTCGGGCGGAGAAGTTCGGGGGCCCTCGGACCTCGTTTGGGGGTCGCGAGGCCCAAAAAGGGGCCCGTCGGTTAGGGTTAGCGTGACGGTCAGGGGTAGAGGCTGGCGACGCCCTGCCTCCGCTCTAGCGCCCCCTGCTTTCGGTACGTCGGTCGGGGAGGGCCAAGGGTTCGGCGTGCCGAATTTGGGGCCCCGGGGACACATCCCACTCGCCCATTAAATGAATGTATTTTGCCACAGTGGTTTCGTGGACGGCGCTTCGCAGCGCCCGATCCACTAGGGGGCGCCGTTTTCCGACTCGCCACGGCCCCCCGGTGCGGGCGGAAAATTTCGGGGGCCCTCGGACCCCGTTTAGGGGTCGAAAGGCCGAAAAAGGGGCGCGCGTCCGCAAAACCGCTACGAGAAAAAGTGGTCCGTGGGACGGCTCCCGTACGGGGTCAAAAGGTCATGGCGCCCCGAGATTTGAGATCTGGGCCCTCCAGGGGCCCCCGACACATGGCCCCGAAGGGCGAAAACCTAGGACCTTCCTGTAGCAAAATGGCCACTTTTCAACAACTTTCACACAAGGCCTCTATGAGTGCATGAGTGGAAGAGCCCGTAGGCCCGAGAGAGGGGTCAAAAAAAAAAAAAGGGTTCCTTTTGCTCTAGCGCCCCCTGCTGTCAGTATGTCGCTCGGGCGGGGCCCGAGGGTCAGCGTGCCGAATTTGGGGCCCCTGGGACCTTTCTGTCAAAATCCCACTCGCCCATTAAATGAATGTATTCGCCGCCGCGGTTTCGCGGACGCCTCTTCGCAACGCCCGATCCACTAGGGGGCGCCGTTTTCCGACTCGCCGCGGCCCCCGGAAGCGGGCGGAAAAGTTTGGGGGCCCTCGGACCCCGTTTAGGGGTCGAAAGGCCGAAAAAGGGACGTCGTCCGCGGGACTGCTATTCGCCCAATAACCCACGTCGCGACGCCCAATCCACTAGGGGGCGCCGTTTTCCGACTCGCCGCGGCCCCCCGAAGCGGGCGGAAAAGTTCGGGGGCCCTCGGACCTCGTTTAGGGGTCGAAAGGCCGAAAAAGGGACGCCCGTCCGCGGGACCGCTATTCGTCCAATAACCCACGTCGCGGCGCCCGATCCACTAGGGGGCGCCGTTTTCCGACTCGCCACGGCCCCCCGGAGCGGGCGGAAAAGTTCGGGGGCCCTCGGACCTCGGAACCCGATCGGGGGGGTCGAAAGGCCGAAAAAGGGGCGTCGTCCGCGGAACCGCTATTCGTCCGATAACCCACGTCGCAACGGCCGATCCACTAGGGGGCGCCGTTTTCCGACTCGCCGCGGGCCCCTGACGCGGGCGGAAAAGTTCGGGGGCCCTCGGACCTCGTTCGGGGGTCGAACGGCCGAAAAAAAAACGCCCCGTTTCGAATGCGGTGGGTGATTGGACAGAATGGTGGGTTATTGGACACATGTGGTCAGATCTAGCTAAAAAAGTGCTTTTACGTTCGCGAAAACTCAAGGGATCCGCCCACCAATGGGCTCATTGGAAGCGTCTGTTTGAGACGAAAAGAATGGTACAAGTTTTATCAAATTTGGTCCAGTTTTCGCGGAGATATCGGCCGAAAACCGTCGACCACGTGTCATGATGGGGATGGCGTCGCGCGATGATGACGTCACGATCCCAGCTCAAACTTTGAACGCGAATAACTCAAGAACCACAGCGACTTTTGGCTTCAAACTCGGGGATGTTGGAGGGGCCATTGGTCCCCCCCCACACACCGAGTTTGGAGTTCCAAGTCGGCTCGGTTCCCGAGATACATCCGGTCAAAGTTTAACAGGAAGTGCCCGTATCTCGGAAACGGAAGGGCCCAGCAGCTCGGGACTCGGGGGTCTGAAGGGGACCCCTAGGGGCTCCCCACAAACGGAGTTTTGAGCTCCAACTCGGGTTGGTTCCCGAGATATAACCGGTCAAAAATTGAGAGGAAGTGGCCATATCTCGGAAACGGAAGGTCCCAGGAGCTGGGGATGGTGGGGTCTGAAGGGGACCCACAGGGGCTCCCCACACCCGGAGTTTCGAGGTCCAACTCGGTTTGGTTCCCGAGATAGACCCCGTTATATTTAAGGTACTTTTGGACAAAACGGCCAATATCTCGGAAATTACGAGTCCCAGCGGATCGTCCTTTGGGGTGGTGAGTGGCCCCTAGGGGCCCTCTCAGACCCCGGAGTCCGGAGGTCCTGGGACCCTTCCTTCTGAAGTGACCCCTTTTCTGTTGGGCCCCATATCTCGGCCCGTGGGGGCGCTAGAGCCTCGGACTAGGGCCCGTTGGATAGGGCCCCTAGGGGCCCCAAGCTGACCCGAGTTTGGTGCATCTGGGATGCTTGGTCCCAGAGTTATAGCAGTTCAAAGTTCAGAGTGCTTGCATTGAAACATATTGCAATTGGACACATAGTGGGTTCGTGGACGGTGGAATTATGGGATGGCACTTGGCTCTATGGATTCAGGGGCCCCATCTGAGTGCAGATATAAGGTTGTCACCATGCCAGGAACTTTAATTCATTGTCAATCAAACACTCATTTCTGATGAAAATGACAAAGGAGCAGCAAAGTAACGTTTTATTTAATTATGAAGCCCCACTTGCTCCTAGGGACACCAAATTTGGATCACATTTAGAACGGGCTGAGACCTTTCCAGGGAGACCACCCACGGCCCCGTGGGCCCCCGGGGGCCAGAGCTAGAGATTAAACAGTTCATTTCTATTGTCGAAAACTCAACGGATCCAGACGTGGGTGGGCTCTTTGGAAGCGTCTATTTGAGCTGAAAAGAATGGTAAAAAAATCGTCCTGATTGGTCGCGTTTTCGCGGAGATATGAGACAAAAACTGTCGGGAGTTTTCCAAAATGGCGGCCCCCGTGTCTCGGGACAAAATCGCCCGTATCTCGGGGACCCGGGCGAGTTGGACATCGTGGGTGGGCTCTTTGGAAAGGCCTTATCCGCCACTCTAATCTATTAAAGTGTGGGGAACGTGGAGAAAGCGGCTCCTGAATAAATGACCTTTTCCCCTCCACCATGTGCTTGTACATTAGGTTATTGGACACCTTGTGGGTTCGTGGACAGTGGAATTATGGGATGGCTCTTGGCTCTATGGATTCAGGGGCCCCAGCTGAGTGCAGAAAAGTAGTTTTCATCCAAATATTTTGAAAGCTAAGCTTAAAAAACACTGTCCAAATAACCACTATTTGTCCAATAACCCACTATTTTTCATATGTACTAACCCCGACCCTCATGCAATAAGCTGCAAATGGACGGAATCCCGCCTGCCATCGATTCAATGGGGATTTCAGCATGGTATTTTTTTGTCTTTTTTTTTACCGTTTTTTTTCTTGATAAAAAATATATTTCTGCACTCAGGGGGGCCCCCTGAGTCCACGGCACCAAGCGCCGTCCCCCAATTCCACCGTCCACGAACCCACGTTTTTTATAATGGCACCGATGCTACGTGGGATCGCGATATCTCAGCTCTGGAAGGGTCTAGGGCCTCCATTTTTGCATTCCTGTCTTAGTCCCAAGGCCCTCTATCAGAATCCCGAGTTTCGAGAAAATCGGAGAAACTTGTTTTTTTGGACCAAAAAAGACGACAGGGGTACCCCTGTCGGTTTTTTCAGGTCAAAATTTTGACTTTCTCCGAAATTCTCGAAACTCGGGATTCAGATAGAGGGCAATGGGACTAAGACAGGAGGGCCAAAATGGAGGCTCTAGACCCTTCCAGAGCTGAGATATCGCGATCCCACGTAGCATCGGTGCCATTATAAAAAACGTGGGTTCGTGGACGGTGGAATTGGGGGGCGGCGCTTGGTGCCGCCGACTCAGGGGGACCCCCTGAGTGCAGTAATATAGTTTTTATCACGAAAAAAAAACGGTCAAAAAAAGTCAAAAAAATACCATGGTGAAATCCCCATTCAATCGATGGCAGGTGGGATTCCGTCCATTTGCAGCTTATTGCATGAGGGTCGGGGTTAGTAAATATGAAAAATAGTGGGTTATTGGACACTTAGTGGGTTTTTGGACAGTGGAATTATGGGGTGGAACTTGGTTCTACAGACTCAGGGGCCCAAGCTGAGTGCAGAAAAGTAGTTTTCATGCAAATATTATGAAAGCTAAGCTTAAAAAACAATGTCCAAATACCCTTTATGTGTCCAATAACCCACTATTTTTGTGGGTTATTGGACAAATAGTGGGTTATTGGACAGTGGGTTATTGGACAAATAGTGGGTCTGTGGACAGTGGGATAGTGGGATTCTGTCCATTTGCAGCTTATTGCATGGGGGCTGGGGTTAGTACATTTGAAAAATAGTGGGTTATTGGACAAAAAATGGGTCTGTGGACAGTGGAATTATGGGATGGAACTTGGTTCTACACACTCAGGGGCCCCAGCTGAGTGCAGAAAAGTAGTTTTCATGCAAATATTTTCAAAGCTAAGCTTAAAAACCACTGTCCAACTACCCACTATGTGTCCAATAACCCACTATTAATGTGGGTTATTGGACAAATAGTGGGTTCTTGGACAGTGGGTTATTGGACAAATAGTGGGTCTGTGGACAGTGGGATAGTGGGATTCTGTCCATTTCCAGCTTATTGCATGGGGGCTGGGGTTAGTACATTTGAAAAACAGTGGGTTATTGGACAAAGTGTGGGTCCATGGACAGTGGGATAGTGGGATTCTGTCCATTTCCAGCTTATTGCATGGGGGCTGGGGTTAGTACATTTGAAAATAGTGGGTTATTGGACAAATAGTGGGTCAGTGGACAGTGGGATAGTGGGATTTTGTCCATTTGTAGCTTATTGCATGGAGGCTGGGGTTAGTACATTTGAAAAATAGTGGGTTATTGGACAAATAGTGGGTTCTTGGACAGTGGGTTATTGGACAAATAGTGGGTTCTTGGACAGTGGGATAGATTGCAGGTGGGATTCTGTCCATTTGCAGCTTATTGCATGGGGACTGGGGTTAGTACATTTGAAAAACAGTGGGTTATTGGACAAATAGTGGGTCCATGGACAGTGGGTTAGTGGGATTTTGTCCATTTGCAGCTTATTGCATGGAGGTTGGGGTTAGTACATTTGAAAATAGTGGGTTATTGGACAAATAGTGGGTCCATGGACAGTGGGTTAGTGGGATTCTGTCCATTTGCAGCTTATTGCATGGAGGCTGGGGTTAGTACATTTGAAAATAGTGGGTTATTGGACACATAGTGGGTTCTTGGACAGTGGGTTATTGGACAAATAGTGGGTTCTTGGACAGTGGGATAGATTGCAGGTGGGATTCTGTCCATTTGCAGCTTATTGCATGGGGACTGGGGTTAGTACATTTGAAAAACAGTGGGTTATTGGACAAATAGTGGGTCCATGGACAGTGGGTTAGTGGGATTTTGTCCATTTGCAGCTTATTGCATGGAGGTTGGGGTTAGTACATTTGAAATTAGTGGGTTATTGGACAAATAGTGGGTCCATGGACAGTGGGTTAGTGGGATTCTGTCCATTTGCAGCTTATTGCATGGAGGCTGGGGTTAGTACATTTGAAAAATAGTGGGTTATTGGACAAATAGTGGGTTTTTGGACAGTGGGTTATTGGACAAATAGTGGGTTCTTGGACAGTGGGATAGATTGCAGGTGGGATTCTGTCCATTTGCAGCTTATTGCATGGGGACTGGGGTTAGTACATTTGAAAATAGTGGGTTATTGGACAAATAGTGGGTCCATGGACAGTGGGTTAGTGGGATTCTGTCCATTTGCAGCTTATTGCATGGAGGCTGAGGTTAGTACATTTGAAAATAGTGGGTTATTGGACACATAGTGGGTTCTTGGACAGTGGGTTATTGGACAAATAGTGGGTTCTTGGACAGTGGGATAGATTGCAGGTGGGATTCTGTCCATTTGCAGCTTATTGCATGGAGACTGGGGTTAGTACATTTGAAAATAGTGGGTTATTGGACAAATAGTGGGTCCATGGACAGTGGGTTAGTGGGATTCTGTCCATTTGCAGCTTATTGCATGGAGGCTGAGGTTAGTACATTTGAAAATAGTGGGTTATTGGACACATAGTGGGTTCTTGGACAGTGGGTTATTGGACAAATAGTGGGTTCTTGGACAGTGGGATAGATTGCAGGTGGGATTCTGTCCATTTGCAGCTTATTGCATGGGGACTGGGGTTAGTACATTTGAAAATAGTGGGTTATTGGACAAATAGTGGGTCCATGGACAGTGGGTTAGTGGGATTCTGTCCATTTGCAGCTTATTGCATGGAGGCTGAGGTTAGTACATTTGAAAATAGTGGGTTATTGGACAAATAGTGGGTTCTTGGACAGTGGGTTATTGGACAAATAGTGGGTTCTTGGACAGTGGGATAGATTGCAGGTGGGATTCTGTCCATTTGCAGCTTATTGCATGGGGACTGGGGTTAGTACATTTGAAAAACAGTGGGTTATTGGACAAATAGTGGGTTCCTGGACAGTGGGTTAGTGGGATTTTGTCCATTTGCAGCTTATTGCATGGAGGTTGGGGTTAGTACATTTGAAAATAGTGGGTTATTGGACAAATAGTGGGTCCATGGACAGTGGGATAGATTGCAGGTGGGATTCTGTCCATTTGCAGCTTATTGCATGGGGGCTGGGGTTAGTACATTTGAAAATAGTGGGTTATTGGACAAATAGTGGGTCTGTGGACAGTGGGATAGTGGGATTCTGTCCATTTGCAGCTTATTGCATGGAGGCTGAGGTTAGTACATTTGAAAATAGTGGGTTATTGGACAAATAGTGGGTTCTTGGACAGTGGGATAGATTGCAGGTGGGATTCTGTCCATTTGCAGCTTATTGCCTGGAGGCTGGGGTTAGTACATTTGAAAATAGTGGGTTATTGGACAAATAGTGGGTCCGTGGACAGTGGAATTATGGGATGGTGCTTGGTGCTACAGATTCAGGGGCCCCAGCTGAGTGCAGAAAAGTAGTTTTCATCCAAAAATTTTGAAAGCTAAGCTTAAAAAACACTGTCCAAATAACCACTATTTGTCCAATAACCCACTATTTTTCATATGTACTAACCCCGACCCTCATGCAATAAGCTGCAAATGGACGGAATCCCGCCTGCCATCGATTCAATGGGGATTTTAGCATGGTATTTTTTTGTCTTTTTTTTGACCGTTTTTTTTCTTGATAAAAAATATATTTCTGCACTCAGGGGGGCCCCCTGAGTCCACGGCACCAAGCGCCGTCCCCCAATTCCACCGTCCACGAACCCACTATTTTTATAATGGCACCGATGCTACGTGGGATCGTGATATCTCAGCTCTGGAAGGGTCTAGAGCCTCCATTTTTGCAGTCCTGTCTTAGTCCCAAGGCCCTCTATCAGAATCCCGAGTTTCGAGAAAATCGGAGAAACTTTTTTTTTTGGACCAAAAAAGACGACAGGGGTACCCCTGTCGGTTTTTTCAGGTCAAAATTTTGACTTTCTCCGAAATTCTCGAAACTCGGGATTCGGATAGAGGGCAGTGGGACTAAGACAGGAGGGGCAAAATGGAGGCTCTAGACCCTTCCAGAGCTGAGATATCGCGATCCCACGTAGCATCGGTGCCATTATAAAAAACGTGGGTTCGTGGACGGTGGAATTGGGGGGCGGCGCTTGGTGCCGCGGACTCAGGGGGACCCCCTGAGTGCAGTAATATAGTTTTTATCACGAAAAAAAACGGTCAAAAAAAAGTCAAAAAAATACCATGGTGAAATCCCCATTCAATCGATGGCAGGCGGGATTCCGTCCATTTGCAGCTTATTGCATGAGGATCGGGGTTAGTAAATATGAAAAATAGTAGGTTATTGGACACATTGTGGGTTCGTGGACAGTAGAATTATGGGATGGAACTTGGTTCTACAGACTCAGGGGCCCCAGCTGAGTGCAGAAAAGTAGTTTTCATGCAAATATTTTGAAAGCTAAGCTTAAAAATCACTGTCCAAATACCCACTATGTGTCCAATAACCCACAATTTCTGTGGGTTATTGGACAAATAGTGGGTTCTCGGACAGTGGGTTATTGGACAAATAGTGGGTCTGTGGACAGTGGGATAGTGGGATTCTGTCCATTTCCAGCTTATTGCATGGGGGCTGGGGTTAGTACATTTGAAAAATAGTGGGTTATTGGACAAATAGTGGGTTCTTGGACAGTGGGTTATTGGACAAATAGTGGGTCTGTGGACAGTGGGATAGTGGGATTTTGTCCATTTGCAGCTTATTGCATGGAGGCTGGGGTTAGTACATTTGAAAAATAGTGGGTTATTGGACAAATAGTGGGTCCATGGACAGTGAGATAGTGGGATTCTGTCCATTTGCAGCTTATTGCATAGAGGCTGGGGTTAGTACATTTGAAAATAGTGGGTTATTGGACAAATAGTGGGTCTGTGGACAGTGGGATAGTGGGATTCTGTCCATTTGCAGCTTATTGCATGGAGGCTGGGGTTAGTACATTTGAAAATAGTGGGTTATTGGACACATAATGGGTCTGTGGACAGTGGGATAGTGGGATTCTGTCCATTTCCAGCTTATTGCATGGGGGCTGGGGTTAGTACATTTGAAAAATAGTGGGTTATTGGACAAATAGTGGGTTCTTGGACAGTGGGTTATTGGACAAATAGTGGGTCTGTGGACAGTGGGATAGTGGGATTTTGTCCATTTGCAGCTTATTGCATAGAGGCTGGGGTTAGTACATTTGAAAATAGTGGGTTATTGGACAAATAGTGGGTCTGTGGACAGTGGGATAGTGGGATTCTGTCCATTTGCAGCTTATTGCATGGAGGCTGGGGTTAGTACATTTGAAAATAGTGGGTTATTGGACACATAATGGGTCTGTGGACAGTGGGATAGTGGGATTCTGTCCATTTCCAGATTATTGCATGGGGGCTTGGGTTAGTAAATTTGAAAAACAGTGGGTTATTGGACAAAAAGTGGGTTCTTGGACAGTGGGTTATTGGACAAATAGTGGGTTCTTGGACAGTGGGTTATTGGACAAATAGTGGGTCTGTGGACAGTGGGATAGTGGGATTTTGTCCATTTGCAGCTTATTGCATGGAGGCTGGGGTTAGTACATTTGAAAAATAGTGGGTTATTGGACAAATAGTGGGTCCATGGACAGTGGGATAGTGGGATTCTGTCCATTTGCAGCTTATTGCATGGAGGCTGGGGTTAGTACATTTGAAAATAGTGGGTTATTGGACAAAAAGTGGGTCTGTGGACAGTGGGATAGTGGGATTCTGTCCATTTGCAGCTTATTGCATGGAGGCTGGGGTTAGTACATTTGAAAATAGTGGGTTATTGGACACATAGTGGGTCTGTGGACAGTGGGGTAGTGGGATTCTGTCCATTTCCAGATTATTGCATGGGGGCTGGGGTTAGTACATTTGAAAAATAGTGGGTTATTGGACAAATAGTGGGTTCTTGGACAGTGGGTTATTGGACAAATAGTGGGTTCTTGGACAGTGGGTTATTGGACAAATAGTGGGTCTGTGGACAGTGGGATAGTGGGATTCTGTCCATTTCCAGCTTATTGCATGGAGGCTGGGGTTAGTACATTTGAAAATAGTGGGTTATTGGACACATAGTGGGTCTGTGGACAGTGGGATAGTGGGATTCTGTCCATTTGCAGCTTATTGCATGGAGGCTGGGGTTAGTACATTTGAAAATAGTGGGTTATTGGACACATAGTGGGTTCTTGGACAGTGGGTTATTGGACAAATAGTGGATTCTTGGACAGTGGGATAGATTGCAGGTGGGATTCTGTCCATTTGCAGCTTATTGCATGGGGACTGGGGTTAGTACATTTGAAAATAGTGGGTTATTGGACAAATAGTGGGTTCTTGGACAGTGGGTTATTGGACAAATAGTGGGTCTGTGGACAGTGGGATAGTGGGATTCTGTCCATTTCCAGCTTATTGCATGGAGGCTGGGGTTAGTACATTTGAAAATAGTGGGTTATTGGACACATAGTGGGTCTGTGGACAGTGGGATAGTGGGATTCTGTCCATTTCCAGCTTATTGCATGGGGGCTGGGGTTAGTACATTTGAAAATAGTGGGTTATTGGACAAATAGTGGGTCCATGGACAGTGGGATAGTGGGATTCTGTCCATTTGCAGCTTATTGCATGGAGGCTGGGGTTAGTACATTTGAAAAATAGTGGGTTATTGGACAAATAGTGGGTTCTTGGACAGTGGGTTATTGAACAAATAGTGGGTTTTTGGACAGTGGGATAGATTGCAGGTGGGATTCTGTCCATTTGCAGCTTATTGCATGGAGGCTGGGGTTAGTACATTTGAAAATAGTGGGTTATTGGACAAATAGTGGGTCCATGGACAGTGGGATAGTGGGATTCTGTCCATTTGCAGCTTATTGCATGGAGGCTGGGGTTAGTACATTTGAAAAATAGTGGGTTATTGGACAAATAGTGGGTTCTTGGACAGTGGGTTATTGGACAAATAGTGGGTTTTTGGACAGTGGGATAGATTGCAGGTGGGATTCTGTCCATTTGCAGCTTATTGCATGGAGGCTGGGGTTAGTACATTTGAAAATAGTGGGTTATTGGACAAATAGTGGGTCCATGGACAGTGGGATAGTGGGATTCTGTCCATTTGCAGCTTATTGCATGGTGGCTGGGGTTAGTACATTTGAAAAATAGTGGGTTATTGGACAAATAGTGGGTTCTTGGACAGTGGGTTATTGGACAAATAGTGGGTTTTTGGACAGTGGGATAGATTGCAGGTGGGATTCTGTCCATTTGCAGCTTATTGCATGGAGGCTAGGGTTAGTACATTTGAAAATAGTGGGTTATTGGACAAATAGTGGGTCCATGGACAGTGGGATAGTGGGATTCTGTCCATTTGCAGCTTATTGCATGGAGGCTGGGGTTAGTACATTTGAAAAATAGTGGGTTATTGGACAAATGGTGGGTTCTTGGACAGTGGGTTATTGGACAAATAGTGGGTTTTTGGACAGTGGGATAGATTGCAGGTGGGATTCTGTCCATTTGCAGCTTATTGCATGGAGGCTGGGGTTAGTACATTTGAAAAATAGTGGGTTATTGGACAAATAGTGGGTTCTTGGACAGTGGGTTATTGGACAAATAGTGGGTTTTTGGACAGTGGGATAGATTGCAGGTGGGATTCTGTCCATTTGCAGCTTATTGCATGGAGGCTGGGGTTAGTACATTTGAAAATAGTGGGTTATTGGACAAATAGTGGGTCCATGGACAGTGGGATAGTGGGACTCTGTCCATTTGCAGCTTATTGCATGGAGGCTGGGGTTAGTACATTTGAAAAATAGTGGGTTATTGGACAAATGGTGGGTTTTTGGACAGTGGGTTATTGGACAAATAGTGGGTTCTTGGACAGTGGGTTATTGGACAAATAGTGGGTTCTTGGACAGTGGGATAGTGGGATTCTGTCCATTTGCAGCTTATTGCATGGAGGCTGGGGTTAGTACATTTGAAAAACAGTGGGTTATTGGACAAATAGCTGGTCCGTGGACAGTGGGGTCGTGGGATTCTGTCCATTTGCAGCTTATTGCATGGAGGTCTGGGTTAGTGCATTCGAAAATAGTGGGTTATTGGACAAATAGTGGGTTCGTGGACAGTGGAATTATGGGACGGCGTTGGGTGCCACGGACTCGGGGGCCCCGGCTGAGCGCGGATTCGCGGTTTTCGTCGCGGTGGGAGCTTCGGTTAAAAAGTCTATCGAAAACGCCGCCCGAATCCCCGCCCGTCGGGTCGGCCGCGGGGCCCCGCCCGACCCCGGCGCGTCGGACGGGCTTCGGGAAATTTTTTGAAAAAAAATAGTGGGTTATTGGACAAATAGCGGGTCCGTGGGACGGGGGCGTGGCCCGGGGGGGGTCCCGGGACGTTTCGGCGAAAACAGTGGGTTATTGGACGGATAGTGGGTCCGTGGGACGGGGGCGTGGCCGGGGTGGGCGGGGGGCGTTCCCGAGAATTTTGGTCGGACCATCGGGTTATTGGACGGATAGTGGGTTAGT
>JBBNEX010000032.1:132500-140000 GCA_038021265.1 Cyprinella venusta | reverse complement strand
CCTAGTGGTCCCCCCAGGCCCAGAGTGTGGAGCCCCAACTCGGCTTATTTTTATTTTTTTTATTTTTTTATTTATTATTATTATTATTATTTTATTATTATTATTTTTTTTTTTTAATTATTATTAATTGATTGATGGACTGATTGATTGGTTAATTTATTTACCTGGGGGGGATGTAGAAGTTCAAACTTCAGCCGCTGTGGGCGTCCCTGCCCAGGGTTGTGGTTCTCCGAAGTGGGGCTGAGGGTGTACGGTGGTGGGGGGTCCCTGCCCAGGGCTCTGGTCCTCTGGGTCGGGCGGAGGGGGTCCAGGCGGTGGGGGTCCCTGCCCAGGGCTCTGGTCCTCTGGGTCGGGCGGAGGGGGTCCAGGCGGTGTGGGGGTCCCTGCCCAGGGCTCTGGTCCTCTGAGTCGGGCGGAGGGGGTCCCATGCGGTGTGGGTCCCTGCCCACGTGTCAGGGGGCGAGCGGCGAGTCTCCCCCAGGCCCAAATCCCCCGGTTCCCCGAGTCGGGGTAAACTGCGTGACTAACTTGGACTCTCTTAAGGTAGGCAGGAACCGGTGTGAGTGGTGTGTATCTCAGTGATGAAGCCCGAGTTGGGGCTCTGTGCTCTGGGCACAGGGGTACCTCCTAGTGGTCCCCCCAGGCCCAGAGGGTGGAGCCCCAACTCGGCCTTTTTTTTTTTTTTTTTTTTTTTTTTTTAAAAAAAGGTTATGTATTTATCTATTTAAATTTCGCCCCGTATCTCGAAGACCGAGGGGCGAAGAAATGTCAAACCCGGGTCGTCCGTAGGTCTCGAGGGGCCCTATCCAAAGAGGCCACCGGCGTCCCCGAGGGCCTCGGGGTCAGGGAGTTAGGCGCGGTCGAACGGTCGCGGCGTTTTCGGCTCGTATCTCGGGAGCCCCTGGCCCAATCTTCCCCAAACTCGAATCGATCGTAGAGCCGGACGAGGCCTTTCGAAAGAGCCCGCCCCCGAGGTCCAACTCGCCCGGGTCCCCGAGATAGAGCCGTTCAGAGCCGGCGGCCGGAGGTTTTCGGCCGATATCTCCGCGAATACTCGACCGAGAACGACGAAACGCACATGGTCGCGTTCAGCTCGTCGAGACGGTTCGATAGAGCCCGGCCTCGGCCGGCTACGTCGAGTTTTCGGCGAGATATTTGCGTTTTTCGCTCCCGGGGGTCTCCCCGGGGGTCCCTGTATCTCGGGCCCCCGGGGGCCCACGAGGCTGGGGGCGGTCTCGTTCGAAAGGTCTCGTCCCGCTCTCAACCCGGTCAAAATTTGGCGCCGATCGGAGCCTCCTTCGGCGAGTTACGGCCGTTTGAAGAAGTGTGCGGTGGGGTCACCGTCTTCCGAGCAGCCTACGCTCGCAGGGGAGCCTCCGGGGGGGCATAAATGTACCATAGACCCGGCTAAGGGCACCCAGCCCCGCGCTCCTGGAGGTACGCCCGGTGCGTGGGGTCACCCGCAAGGTGCCACCGGGGCTTCGTGGGGAAGGGAGCCGGCGCTCCCCCGTGGGGTGGCTCGGGAGCTCCAGGCACCTCGGGTCCCCACGCCCGGCCCGGGGAGGGTGCTCCGACCCGGGCTGGAGGCAGCGTCCCCCCGCCCGCCCCTGGCTGTCTGCCCGGAGCCGAGACGGTCCTAAAACGGGCCATGGGGCTGGTGTAGGGAAGGGACGGACGGACGGACGGACGGGCGCCCGCACCCACACCACCCCTCAGGCCGGAGAGAGGGTGCTCTCTGGCTGGGGAAGCAGATTCAATCCCTGCTCTGGTGGAGCTCTGGACACCCCACCAGACCTCCATGCCCTCAGACCTCCCCAGCCATCCCAGGGAGGGTGGCCCGTCCTGGGCCAGGGTCAGATTTGTGGGCAAGGGAGAGACCCGCGACCCTGTATCTCGGGCCCCCGGGGGCCCACGAGGCTGGGGGCGGTCTCGTTCGAAAGGTCTCGTCCCGCTCTCAACCCGGTCAAAATTTGGCGCCGATCGGAGCCTCCTTCGGCGAGTTACGGCCGTTTGAAGAAGTGTGCGGTGGGGTCACCGTCTTCCGAGCAGCCTACGCTCGCAGGGGAGCCTCCGGGGGGGCATAAATGTACCATAGACCCGGCTAAGGGCACCCAGCCCCGCGCTCCTGGAGGTACGCCCGGTGCGTGGGGTCACCCGCAAGGTGCCACCGGGGCTTCGTGGGGAAGGGAGCCGGCGCTCCCCCGTGGGGTGGCTCGGGAGCTCCAGGCACCTCGGGTCCCCACGCCCGGCCCGGGGAGGGTGCTCCGACCCGGGCTGGAGGCAGCGTCCCCCCGCCCGCCCCTGGCTGTCTGCCCGGAGCCGAGACGGTCCTAAAACGGGCCATGGGGCTGGTGTAGGGAAGGGACGGACGGGCGCCCGCACCCACCCACCCACCCACACCACCCCTCAGGCCGGAGAGAGGGTGCTCTCTGGCTGGGGAAGCAGATTCGATCCCTGCTCTGGTGGAGCTCTGGACACCACCAAACCTCCATGCCCTCAGACCTCCCCAGCCATCCCAGGGAGGGTGGCCCGTCCTGGGCCAGGGTCAGATTTGTGGGGAAAGGGAGCCAGCGCTCCCCCGTGGGGTGGCACGGGAGCTCCAGGCACCTCGGGTCCCCACGCCCAGCCCGGGGAGGGTGCTCCGACCCGGGCTGGAGGCAGCTTCGCCCCGCCCGCCCCTGGCTGTCTGCCCAGAGCCGAGACGGTCCTAAAACGGACCATGGGGGTGATGTAGGAAAGGGACGCCCGCCCGCACCCACACCACCCCTCAGGCCGGAGAGAGGGTGCTCTCTGGCTGGGGAAGCAGATTCAATCCCTGCTCTGGTGGAGCTCTGGAAAAAAAAAAAAACCCCCTACCAATCCTCCATGCCCTCAGACCCCGGCTGGCCATCCCAGGGAGGGTGGCCCGTCCTGGGCCAGGGTCAGATTCCGCCGCCACCCCTGGAGCTCCGCCTGGAGCGAAGACGGTCCTAAAACGGGCCTTCGGGGATGTATGGAGGAGGGCAGGTGGGGCAGGTGGTGGCGGCAAAACACAGAGGGCCCCATACCGGCGACATCAGACCGTCGTGAGTCCCCGCTCAGAGTCACTACGGGTGGGTATATGAAATCCAGATCACCCCCCTGGCTGGCGGTGGAGCTCTGGAAGTACTAAGAGACCTCCAGGAAAAGACAGGGCTGGTCTTCTGAAAAGTGAAACCCCAGACAGGGTGCAGCTTCCCCCGGGCACGAGCCCAGCGCAGAGGGGAGGGGAGGGGAGGGGAGGGGGGGGGGGGGGTGTGCTGGTGCGATTGCGGTGCCGAATTCGAAATAATGGACAGAGTCCAGGAACGTCATGTTGGTTCGGAGCTCCATGGTCTCAGACCTCCCCAGCCATCCCAGGGAGGGTGGCCCGTCCTGGGCCAGAGTCAGATTTCGCCGCCACCCCTGGAGCTCCGCCTGGAGCGAAGACGGTCCTAAAACGGGCCTTCGGGGATGTATGGAAGAGGGCAGGTGGGGTGGTGGCAAAAGACAGAGGGCCCCCATACCGGCGATATCAGACCGTCGTGAGAGTCACTCCAGGTGGGCATATGAAATCCAGATTACCCCCTCTCTGGAAGTCCGAGACCATCCAGGAAAAGACAGGCCGGTTTTCTGAAAAGCGCACCCCAGGCAGCGTGCTTCTTTCCCCCGGTGGGCACGAGCCCCGGCGCCTGCGTGGATGGTGGGTCGGGGGCGATTCTGGTGTCGAATTTGACTAAGTCCGAAAACGTGATGTGGGTTGAAGAGCTCCATGCCCTCAGACCTCCCTGGCCAGCCCAGGCAGGGTGGCCCGTCCTGGGCAAGAGTCAGATTTCGCCGCCACCCCTGGAGCTCCGCCTGGAGCGAAGACGGTCCTGAAACGGGCCTTCGGGGATGTATGGAAGAGGGTGAGCGTGGTGGTCCAAAACACAGAGGGCCCCCCTATCGGCGATCAGACCATCGTCAGTCCCAGCCAGAGTCACTCCAGGTGGGCATATGAAATCCAGATTACCCCCTCTCTCTGGAAGTACTAAGAGACCTCCAGGAAAAGTCAGGCCGGTTCTCTGAAAAGCGCACCCCACGCAGCGTGCGTCTTTCCCCGGTGGGCACGAGCCCCAGCGCCTGCCTGCGTGGATGGTGGGTCGGGCGATTCTGGTGTCAAAATTTGACAGAGTCCCAAAACGTGATGTGGGTTGGAGAGCTCCATGCCCTCAGACCTCCCAAGCCATCCCAGGGAGGGTGGCCCGTCCTGGGCCAGAGTCAGATTTCGCCGCCACCCCTGGAGCTCCGCCTGGAGCGAAGACGGTCCTAAAACGGGCCTTCGGGGATGTATGGAAGAGGGTGAGCGTGGTGGTCCAAAACACAGAGGGCCCCCCTATCGGCGATCAGACCATCGTCAGTCCCAGCCAGAGTCACTCCAGGTGGGCATATGAAATCCAGATTACCCCCTCTCTCTGGAAGTACTAAGAGACCTCCAGGAAAAGTCAGGCCGGTTCTCTGAAAAGCGCACCCCACGCAGCGTGCGTCTTTCCCCGGTGGGCACGAGCCCCAGCGCCTGCCTGCGTGGATGGTGGGTCGGGCGATTCTGGTGTCAAAATTTGACAGAGTCCCAAAACGTGATGTGGGTTGGAGAGCTCCATGCCCTCAGACCTCCCAAGCCATCCCAGGGAGGGTGGCCCGTCCTGGGCCAGAGTCAGATTTCGCCGCCACCCCTGGAGCTCCGCCTGGAGCGAAGACGGTCCTAAAACGGGCCTTCGGGGATGTATGGAAGAGGGTGAGCGTGGTGGTCCAAAACACAGAGGGCCCCCCTATCGGCGATCAGACCATCGTCAGTCCCAGCCAGAGTCACTCCAGGTGGGCATATGAAATCCAGATTACCCCCTCTCTCTGGAAGTACTAAGAGACCTCCAGGAAAAGTCAGGCCGGTTCTCTGAAAAGCGCACCCCACGCAGCGTGCGTCTTTCCCCGGTGGGCACGAGCCCCAGCGCCTGCCTGCGTGGATGGTGGGTCGGGCGATTCTGGTGTCAAAATTTGACAGAGTCCCAAAACGTGATGTGGGTTGAAAGCTCCATGCCCTCAGACCTCCCAAGCCATCCCAGGGAGGGTGGCCCGTCCTGGGCCAGAGTCAGATTTCGCCGCCACCCCTGGAGCTCCACCTGGGGGAAAGACGGTCCTAAAACGGGCCTTGGGGGATGTATGGAAGAGGTTGAGCGTGGTGGTCCAAAACACAGAGGGCCCCCCTATCGGCCATCAGACCGTCGTGAGTCCCCGCTCAGAGTCACTCCAGGTGGGCATATGAAATCCAGATTACCCCCTCTCTCTGGAAGTACTAAGAGACCTCCAGGAAAAGTCAGGCCGGTTTTCTGAAAAGCGCACCCCAGGCAGCGTGCTTCTTTCCCCCGGTGGGCACGAGCCCCGGCGCCTGCGTGGATGGTGGGTCGGGGGCGATTCTGGTGTCGAATTTGACTAAGTCCGAAAACGTGATGTGGGTTGGAGAGCTCCATGCCCTCAGACCTCCCCAGCCATCCCAGGGAGGGTGGCCCGTCCTGGGCCAGAGTCAGATTTCGCCGCCACCCCTGGAGCTCCGCCTGGAGCTAAGACGGTCCTAAAATGGGCCTTCGGGGATGTATGGAGGAGGGTGAGCGTGGTGGTCCAAAACACAGAGGGCCCCACTATCGGGCGATCAGACCATCGTGAGTCCCAGCCAGAGTCACTCCAGGTGGGCATATGAAATCCACATTACCCCCTCTCTCTGGAAGTACTAAGAGACCTCCAGGAAAAGTCAGGCCGGTTCTCTGAAAAGCGCACCCCACGCAGCGTGCGTCTTTCCCCGGTGGGCACGAGCCCCAGCGCCTGCGTGGATGGTGGGTCGGGCGATTCTGGTGTCAAAATTTGACAGAGTCCCAAAACGTGATGTGGGTTGAAAGCTCCATGCCCTCAGACCTCCCCAGCCATCCCAGGGAGGGTGGCCCGTCCTGGGCCAGAGTCAGATTTCGCCGCCACCCCTGGAGCTCCGCCTGGAGCTAAGACGGTCCTAAAACGGGCCTTCGGGGATGTATGGAGGAGGGTGAGCGTGGTGGTCCAAAACACAGAGGGCCCCACTATCGGGCGATCAGACCATCGTGAGTCCCAGCCAGAGTCACTCCAGGTGGGCATATGAAATCCACATTACCCCCCCTCTCTGGAGGTACGGGACCTCCAGGAAAAGTCAGGCCGGTTTTCTGAAAAGCGCACCCCAGGCAGGGGTGCGTCTCTCCCCGGTGAGCACGAGCCCCAGCGCCTGCGTGGATGGTGGGTCGGGCGATTCTGGTGTCAAATTTGACTAAGTACGAAAAACGTGATGTCGGTTGAAAGCTCCATGCCCTCAGACCTCCCCAGCCATCCCAGGGAGGGTGGCCCGTCCTGGGCCAGAGTCAGATTTCGCCGCCACCCCTGGAGCTCCGCCTGGAGCTAAGACGGTCCTAAAACGGGCCTTCGGGGATGTATGGAGGAGGGTGAGCGTGGTGGTCCAAAACACAGAGGGCCCCACTATCGGCGATCAGACCATCGTGAGTCCCAGCCAGAGTCACTCCAGGTGGGCATATGAAATCCACATTACCCCCTTCCCTGGAAGTACGAGACCTCCAGGAAAAGTCAGGCCGGTTTTCTGAAAAGCGCACCCCAGGCAGGGGTGCGTCTCTCCCCGGTGAGCACGAGCCCCAGCGCCTGCGTGGATGGTGGTTCGGGCGATTCTGGTGTCAAATTTGACTAAGTACGAAAAACGTGATGTGGGTTGAAAGCTCCATGCCCTCAGACCTCCCCAGCCATCCCAGGGAGGGTGGCCCGTCCTGGGCCAGAGTCAGATTTCGCCGCCACCCCTGGAGCTCCGCCTGGAGCTAAGACGGTCCTAAAATGGGCCTTCGGGGATGTATGGAGGAGGGTGAGCGTGGTGGTCCAAAACACAGAGGGCCCCACTATCGGGCGATCAGACCATCGTGAGTCCCAGCCAGAGTCACTCCAGGTGGGCATGTGAAATCCACATTACCCCCTCTCTCTGGAAGTACTAAGAGACCTCCAGGAAAAGTCAGGCCGGTTTTCTGAAAAGCGCACCCCAGGCAGGGTGCGTCTTTCCCCCGGTGGGCACGAGCCCCAGCGCCTGCGTGGATGGTGGGTCGGGCGATTCTGGTGTCAAATTTGACTAAGTACGACAAACGTGATGTGGGTTGAAAAAGCTCCATGCCCTCAGACCTCCCCAGCCATCCCAGGGAGGGTGGCCCGTCCTGGGCCAGAGTCAGATTTCGCCGCCACCCCTGGAGCTCCGCCTGGAGCTAAGACGGTCCTAAAATGGGCCTTCGGGGATGTATGGAGGAGGGTGAGCGTGGTGGTCCAAAACACAGAGGGCCCCACTATCGGGCGATCAGACCATCGTGAGTCCCAGCCAGAGTCACTCCAGGTGGGCATATGAAATCCAGATTACCCCTTCCCTGGAAGTACGAGACCTCCAGGAAAAGTCAGGCCGGTTTT
>JBBNEX010000032.1:112500-122500 GCA_038021265.1 Cyprinella venusta | reverse complement strand
GCGGTGGGGGTCCCTGCCCAGGGCTCTGGTCCTCTGGGTCGGGCGGAGGGGGTCCAGGCGGTGGGGGTCCCTGCCCAGGGCTCTGGTTCTCTGGGTCGGGCGGAGGGGTGTACGGCGGTGGGGGTCCCTGCCCAGGGCTCTGGTCCTCTGGGTCGGGCGGAGGGGTGTACGGCGGTGGGGGTCCCTGCCCAGGGCTCTGGTTCTCTGGGTCGGGCGGAGGGGGTCCAGGCGGTGGGGGTCCCTGCCCAGGGCTCTGGTCCTCTGGGTCGGGCGGAGGGGGTCCAGGCGGTGGGGGTCCCTGCCCAGGGCTCTGGTTCTCTGGGTCGGGCGGAGGGGTGTACGGCGGTGGGGGTCCCTGCCCAGGGCTCTGGTCCTCTGGGTCGGGCGGAGGGGTGTACGGCGGTGGGGGTCCCTGCCCAGGGCTCTGGTTCTCTGGGTCGGGCGGAGGGGGTCCAGGCGGTGGGGGTCCCTGCCCAGGGCTCTGGTCCTCTGAGTCGGGCGGAAGGGGTGTACGGCGGTGGGGGTCCCTGCCCAGGGCTCTGGTCCTCTGGGTCGGGCGGAGGGGGTCCCATGCGATGTGGGTCCCTGCCCAGGGCTCTGGTCCTCTGAGTCGGGCGGAGGGGTGTACGGCGGTGGGGGTCCCTGCCCAGGGCTCTGGTCCTCTGGGTCGGGCGGAGGGGGTCCAGGCGGTGGGGGTCCCTGCCCAGGGCTCTGGTCCTCTGAGTCGGGCGGAAGGGGTGTACGGCGGTGGGGGTCCCTGCCCGGGGCTCTGGTTCCCTGAGTCGGGCGGAGGGGGTCCAGGCGGGTGCCCCAAGGTCCCCCCGACGTGTCAGGGGGCGGGCGGTGGCTCTCCCCCGGGCCCAAAGCCCCGGTTCCCTGAGTCGGGTAAACTGCGCGACTAACTTGGACTCTCTTAAGGTAGGCAGGAACCGGTGTGAGGGGTGTGGATCTCAGTGATGAAGCCGAGTTGGGGCTCCATGCTCTGGGCACAGGGGTGTCTCCTAGTGGTCCCCCCAGGCCCAGAGTGTGGAGCCCCAACTCGGCTTATTTTTATTTTTTTTATTTTTTTATTTATTATTATTATTATTATTTTATTATTATTATTTTTTTTTTTTAATTATTATTAATTGATTGATGGACTGATTGATTGGTTAATTTATTTACCTGGGGGGGATGTAGAAGTTCAAACTTCAGCCGCTGTGGGCGTCCCTGCCCAGGGTTGTGGTTCTCCGAAGTGGGGCTGAGGGTGTACGGTGGTGGGGGGTCCCTGCCCAGGGCTCTGGTCCTCTGGGTCGGGCGGAGGGGGTCCAGGCGGTGGGGGTCCCTGCCCAGGGCTCTGGTCCTCTGGGTCGGGCGGAGGGGGTCCAGGCGGTGTGGGGGTCCCTGCCCAGGGCTCTGGTCCTCTGAGTCGGGCGGAGGGGGTCCCATGCGGTGTGGGTCCCTGCCCACGTGTCAGGGGGCGAGCGGCGAGTCTCCCCCAGGCCCAAATCCCCCGGTTCCCCGAGTCGGGGTAAACTGCGTGACTAACTTGGACTCTCTTAAGGTAGGCAGGAACCGGTGTGAGTGGTGTGTATCTCAGTGATGAAGCCCGAGTTGGGGCTCTGTGCTCTGGGCACAGGGGTACCTCCTAGTGGTCCCCCCAGGCCCAGAGGGTGGAGCCCCAACTCGGCCTTTTTTTTTTTTTTTTTTTTTTTTTTTTAAAAAAAGGTTATGTATTTATCTATTTAAATTTCGCCCCGTATCTCGAAGACCGAGGGGCGAAGAAATGTCAAACCCGGGTCGTCCGTAGGTCTCGAGGGGCCCTATCCAAAGAGGCCACCGGCGTCCCCGAGGGCCTCGGGGTCAGGGAGTTAGGCGCGGTCGAACGGTCGCGGCGTTTTCGGCTCGTATCTCGGGAGCCCCTGGCCCAATCTTCCCCAAACTCGAATCGATCGTAGAGCCGGACGAGGCCTTTCGAAAGAGCCCGCCCCCGAGGTCCAACTCGCCCGGGTCCCCGAGATAGAGCCGTTCAGAGCCGGCGGCCGGAGGTTTTCGGCCGATATCTCCGCGAATACTCGACCGAGAACGACGAAACGCACATGGTCGCGTTCAGCTCGTCGAGACGGTTCGATAGAGCCCGGCCTCGGCCGGCTACGTCGAGTTTTCGGCGAGATATTTGCGTTTTTCGCTCCCGGGGGTCTCCCCGGGGGTCCCTGTATCTCGGGCCCCCGGGGGCCCACGAGGCTGGGGGCGGTCTCGTTCGAAAGGTCTCGTCCCGCTCTCAACCCGGTCAAAATTTGGCGCCGATCGGAGCCTCCTTCGGCGAGTTACGGCCGTTTGAAGAAGTGTGCGGTGGGGTCACCGTCTTCCGAGCAGCCTACGCTCGCAGGGGAGCCTCCGGGGGGGCATAAATGTACCATAGACCCGGCTAAGGGCACCCAGCCCCGCGCTCCTGGAGGTACGCCCGGTGCGTGGGGTCACCCGCAAGGTGCCACCGGGGCTTCGTGGGGAAGGGAGCCGGCGCTCCCCCGTGGGGTGGCTCGGGAGCTCCAGGCACCTCGGGTCCCCACGCCCGGCCCGGGGAGGGTGCTCCGACCCGGGCTGGAGGCAGCGTCCCCCCGCCCGCCCCTGGCTGTCTGCCCGGAGCCGAGACGGTCCTAAAACGGGCCATGGGGCTGGTGTAGGGAAGGGACGGACGGACGGACGGACGGGCGCCCGCACCCACACCACCCCTCAGGCCGGAGAGAGGGTGCTCTCTGGCTGGGGAAGCAGATTCAATCCCTGCTCTGGTGGAGCTCTGGACACCCCACCAGACCTCCATGCCCTCAGACCTCCCCAGCCATCCCAGGGAGGGTGGCCCGTCCTGGGCCAGGGTCAGATTTGTGGGCAAGGGAGAGACCCGCGACCCTGTATCTCGGGCCCCCGGGGGCCCACGAGGCTGGGGGCGGTCTCGTTCGAAAGGTCTCGTCCCGCTCTCAACCCGGTCAAAATTTGGCGCCGATCGGAGCCTCCTTCGGCGAGTTACGGCCGTTTGAAGAAGTGTGCGGTGGGGTCACCGTCTTCCGAGCAGCCTACGCTCGCAGGGGAGCCTCCGGGGGGGCATAAATGTACCATAGACCCGGCTAAGGGCACCCAGCCCCGCGCTCCTGGAGGTACGCCCGGTGCGTGGGGTCACCCGCAAGGTGCCACCGGGGCTTCGTGGGGAAGGGAGCCGGCGCTCCCCCGTGGGGTGGCTCGGGAGCTCCAGGCACCTCGGGTCCCCACGCCCGGCCCGGGGAGGGTGCTCCGACCCGGGCTGGAGGCAGCGTCCCCCCGCCCGCCCCTGGCTGTCTGCCCGGAGCCGAGACGGTCCTAAAACGGGCCATGGGGCTGGTGTAGGGAAGGGACGGACGGGCGCCCGCACCCACCCACCCACCCACACCACCCCTCAGGCCGGAGAGAGGGTGCTCTCTGGCTGGGGAAGCAGATTCGATCCCTGCTCTGGTGGAGCTCTGGACACCACCAAACCTCCATGCCCTCAGACCTCCCCAGCCATCCCAGGGAGGGTGGCCCGTCCTGGGCCAGGGTCAGATTTGTGGGGAAAGGGAGCCAGCGCTCCCCCGTGGGGTGGCACGGGAGCTCCAGGCACCTCGGGTCCCCACGCCCAGCCCGGGGAGGGTGCTCCGACCCGGGCTGGAGGCAGCTTCGCCCCGCCCGCCCCTGGCTGTCTGCCCAGAGCCGAGACGGTCCTAAAACGGACCATGGGGGTGATGTAGGAAAGGGACGCCCGCCCGCACCCACACCACCCCTCAGGCCGGAGAGAGGGTGCTCTCTGGCTGGGGAAGCAGATTCAATCCCTGCTCTGGTGGAGCTCTGGAAAAAAAAAAAAACCCCCTACCAATCCTCCATGCCCTCAGACCCCGGCTGGCCATCCCAGGGAGGGTGGCCCGTCCTGGGCCAGGGTCAGATTCCGCCGCCACCCCTGGAGCTCCGCCTGGAGCGAAGACGGTCCTAAAACGGGCCTTCGGGGATGTATGGAGGAGGGCAGGTGGGGCAGGTGGTGGCGGCAAAACACAGAGGGCCCCATACCGGCGACATCAGACCGTCGTGAGTCCCCGCTCAGAGTCACTACGGGTGGGTATATGAAATCCAGATCACCCCCCTGGCTGGCGGTGGAGCTCTGGAAGTACTAAGAGACCTCCAGGAAAAGACAGGGCTGGTCTTCTGAAAAGTGAAACCCCAGACAGGGTGCAGCTTCCCCCGGGCACGAGCCCAGCGCAGAGGGGAGGGGAGGGGAGGGGAGGGGAGGGGGGGAGGGGAGGGGAGGGGAGGGGGGGGGGGGGTGTGCTGGTGCGATTGCGGTGCCGAATTCGAAATAATGGACAGAGTCCAGGAACGTCATGTTGGTTCGGAGCTCCATGGTCTCAGACCTCCCCAGCCATCCCAGGGAGGGTGGCCCGTCCTGGGCCAGAGTCAGATTTCGCCGCCACCCCTGGAGCTCCGCCTGGAGCGAAGACGGTCCTAAAACGGGCCTTCGGGGATGTATGGAAGAGGGCAGGTGGGGTGGTGGCAAAAGACAGAGGGCCCCCATACCGGCGATATCAGACCGTCGTGAGAGTCACTCCAGGTGGGCATATGAAATCCAGATTACCCCCTCTCTGGAAGTCCGAGACCATCCAGGAAAAGACAGGCCGGTTTTCTGAAAAGCGCACCCCAGGCAGCGTGCTTCTTTCCCCCGGTGGGCACGAGCCCCGGCGCCTGCGTGGATGGTGGGTCGGGGGCGATTCTGGTGTCGAATTTGACTAAGTCCGAAAACGTGATGTGGGTTGAAGAGCTCCATGCCCTCAGACCTCCCTGGCCAGCCCAGGCAGGGTGGCCCGTCCTGGGCAAGAGTCAGATTTCGCCGCCACCCCTGGAGCTCCGCCTGGAGCGAAGACGGTCCTGAAACGGGCCTTCGGGGATGTATGGAAGAGGGTGAGCGTGGTGGTCCAAAACACAGAGGGCCCCCCTATCGGCGATCAGACCATCGTCAGTCCCAGCCAGAGTCACTCCAGGTGGGCATATGAAATCCAGATTACCCCCTCTCTCTGGAAGTACTAAGAGACCTCCAGGAAAAGTCAGGCCGGTTCTCTGAAAAGCGCACCCCACGCAGCGTGCGTCTTTCCCCGGTGGGCACGAGCCCCAGCGCCTGCCTGCGTGGATGGTGGGTCGGGCGATTCTGGTGTCAAAATTTGACAGAGTCCCAAAACGTGATGTGGGTTGGAGAGCTCCATGCCCTCAGACCTCCCAAGCCATCCCAGGGAGGGTGGCCCGTCCTGGGCCAGAGTCAGATTTCGCCGCCACCCCTGGAGCTCCGCCTGGAGCGAAGACGGTCCTAAAACGGGCCTTCGGGGATGTATGGAAGAGGGTGAGCGTGGTGGTCCAAAACACAGAGGGCCCCCCTATCGGCGATCAGACCATCGTCAGTCCCAGCCAGAGTCACTCCAGGTGGGCATATGAAATCCAGATTACCCCCTCTCTCTGGAAGTACTAAGAGACCTCCAGGAAAAGTCAGGCCGGTTCTCTGAAAAGCGCACCCCACGCAGCGTGCGTCTTTCCCCGGTGGGCACGAGCCCCAGCGCCTGCCTGCGTGGATGGTGGGTCGGGCGATTCTGGTGTCAAAATTTGACAGAGTCCCAAAACGTGATGTGGGTTGGAGAGCTCCATGCCCTCAGACCTCCCAAGCCATCCCAGGGAGGGTGGCCCGTCCTGGGCCAGAGTCAGATTTCGCCGCCACCCCTGGAGCTCCGCCTGGAGCGAAGACGGTCCTAAAACGGGCCTTCGGGGATGTATGGAAGAGGGTGAGCGTGGTGGTCCAAAACACAGAGGGCCCCCCTATCGGCGATCAGACCATCGTCAGTCCCAGCCAGAGTCACTCCAGGTGGGCATATGAAATCCAGATTACCCCCTCTCTCTGGAAGTACTAAGAGACCTCCAGGAAAAGTCAGGCCGGTTCTCTGAAAAGCGCACCCCACGCAGCGTGCGTCTTTCCCCGGTGGGCACGAGCCCCAGCGCCTGCCTGCGTGGATGGTGGGTCGGGCGATTCTGGTGTCAAAATTTGACAGAGTCCCAAAACGTGATGTGGGTTGAAAGCTCCATGCCCTCAGACCTCCCAAGCCATCCCAGGGAGGGTGGCCCGTCCTGGGCCAGAGTCAGATTTCGCCGCCACCCCTGGAGCTCCACCTGGGGGAAAGACGGTCCTAAAACGGGCCTTGGGGGATGTATGGAAGAGGTTGAGCGTGGTGGTCCAAAACACAGAGGGCCCCCCTATCGGCCATCAGACCGTCGTGAGTCCCCGCTCAGAGTCACTCCAGGTGGGCATATGAAATCCAGATTACCCCCTCTCTCTGGAAGTACTAAGAGACCTCCAGGAAAAGTCAGGCCGGTTTTCTGAAAAGCGCACCCCAGGCAGCGTGCTTCTTTCCCCCGGTGGGCACGAGCCCCGGCGCCTGCGTGGATGGTGGGTCGGGGGCGATTCTGGTGTCGAATTTGACTAAGTCCGAAAACGTGATGTGGGTTGGAGAGCTCCATGCCCTCAGACCTCCCCAGCCATCCCAGGGAGGGTGGCCCGTCCTGGGCCAGAGTCAGATTTCGCCGCCACCCCTGGAGCTCCGCCTGGAGCTAAGACGGTCCTAAAATGGGCCTTCGGGGATGTATGGAGGAGGGTGAGCGTGGTGGTCCAAAACACAGAGGGCCCCACTATCGGGCGATCAGACCATCGTGAGTCCCAGCCAGAGTCACTCCAGGTGGGCATATGAAATCCACATTACCCCCTCTCTCTGGAAGTACTAAGAGACCTCCAGGAAAAGTCAGGCCGGTTCTCTGAAAAGCGCACCCCACGCAGCGTGCGTCTTTCCCCGGTGGGCACGAGCCCCAGCGCCTGCGTGGATGGTGGGTCGGGCGATTCTGGTGTCAAAATTTGACAGAGTCCCAAAACGTGATGTGGGTTGAAAGCTCCATGCCCTCAGACCTCCCCAGCCATCCCAGGGAGGGTGGCCCGTCCTGGGCCAGAGTCAGATTTCGCCGCCACCCCTGGAGCTCCGCCTGGAGCTAAGACGGTCCTAAAACGGGCCTTCGGGGATGTATGGAGGAGGGTGAGCGTGGTGGTCCAAAACACAGAGGGCCCCACTATCGGGCGATCAGACCATCGTGAGTCCCAGCCAGAGTCACTCCAGGTGGGCATATGAAATCCACATTACCCCCCCTCTCTGGAGGTACGGGACCTCCAGGAAAAGTCAGGCCGGTTTTCTGAAAAGCGCACCCCAGGCAGGGGTGCGTCTCTCCCCGGTGAGCACGAGCCCCAGCGCCTGCGTGGATGGTGGGTCGGGCGATTCTGGTGTCAAATTTGACTAAGTACGAAAAACGTGATGTCGGTTGAAAGCTCCATGCCCTCAGACCTCCCCAGCCATCCCAGGGAGGGTGGCCCGTCCTGGGCCAGAGTCAGATTTCGCCGCCACCCCTGGAGCTCCGCCTGGAGCTAAGACGGTCCTAAAACGGGCCTTCGGGGATGTATGGAGGAGGGTGAGCGTGGTGGTCCAAAACACAGAGGGCCCCACTATCGGCGATCAGACCATCGTGAGTCCCAGCCAGAGTCACTCCAGGTGGGCATATGAAATCCACATTACCCCCTTCCCTGGAAGTACGAGACCTCCAGGAAAAGTCAGGCCGGTTTTCTGAAAAGCGCACCCCAGGCAGGGGTGCGTCTCTCCCCGGTGAGCACGAGCCCCAGCGCCTGCGTGGATGGTGGTTCGGGCGATTCTGGTGTCAAATTTGACTAAGTACGAAAAACGTGATGTGGGTTGAAAGCTCCATGCCCTCAGACCTCCCCAGCCATCCCAGGGAGGGTGGCCCGTCCTGGGCCAGAGTCAGATTTCGCCGCCACCCCTGGAGCTCCGCCTGGAGCTAAGACGGTCCTAAAATGGGCCTTCGGGGATGTATGGAGGAGGGTGAGCGTGGTGGTCCAAAACACAGAGGGCCCCACTATCGGGCGATCAGACCATCGTGAGTCCCAGCCAGAGTCACTCCAGGTGGGCATGTGAAATCCACATTACCCCCTCTCTCTGGAAGTACTAAGAGACCTCCAGGAAAAGTCAGGCCGGTTTTCTGAAAAGCGCACCCCAGGCAGGGTGCGTCTTTCCCCCGGTGGGCACGAGCCCCAGCGCCTGCGTGGATGGTGGGTCGGGCGATTCTGGTGTCAAATTTGACTAAGTACGACAAACGTGATGTGGGTTGAAAAAGCTCCATGCCCTCAGACCTCCCCAGCCATCCCAGGGAGGGTGGCCCGTCCTGGGCCAGAGTCAGATTTCGCCGCCACCCCTGGAGCTCCGCCTGGAGCTAAGACGGTCCTAAAATGGGCCTTCGGGGATGTATGGAGGAGGGTGAGCGTGGTGGTCCAAAACACAGAGGGCCCCACTATCGGGCGATCAGACCATCGTGAGTCCCAGCCAGAGTCACTCCAGGTGGGCATATGAAATCCAGATTACCCCTTCCCTGGAAGTACGAGACCTCCAGGAAAAGTCAGGCCGGTTTTCTGAAAAGCGCACCCCAGGCAGGGGTGCGTCTTTCCCGGTGGGCACGAGCCCCAGCGCCTGCGTGGATGGTGGGTCGGGCGATTCTGGTGTCAAATTTGACTAAGTACGAAAAACGTGATGTGGGTTGAAAAAGCTCCATGCCCTCAGACCTCCCCAGCCATCCCAGGGAGGGTGGCCCGTCCTGGGCCAGAGTCAGATTTCGCCGCCACCCCTGGAGCTCCGCCTGGAGCTAAGACGGTCCTAAAACGGGCCTTCGGGGATGTATGGAGGAGGGTGAGCGTGGTGGTCCAAAACACAGAGGGTGCCCCCACTATCGGGCGATCAGACCATCGTGAGTCCCAGCCAGAGTCACTCCAGGTGGGCATATGAAATCCAAATTACCCCCTTCTCTGGAAGTACGAGACCTCCAGGAAAAGTCAGGCCGGTTTTCTGAAAAGCGCACCCCAGGCAGGGTGCTGCTTTCCTGGGCACTAGCCCAGCGCACATATGGTGGGGGTCCGGCTCTGGTGCCAAAATTTGAACAATTTGTCCAAGTCCGAGAAACGTGATGTCAGGGTTCAAAGCTCCAAGCCCCTCGGACCTGCCCAGCCAGCCCAGGGAAGGTGGCCCGTCCTGGGCCAGAGTCAGATTTGCTCGCCACCCACGGAGCTCCCGTCGGTGCCAAGACGGTCCTAAAACGGGCCTTCGGGGTTTTGTCGAGGAGGGGACGAGCGCCCCGCCCGGACAAGGTGACGGGCCAAAGAAAAAGCGGTGCTCGGTGTCGGGTCTCGGTATATGACATCCCGGGGAGGATGCGTCATCTGGGGTCGGCAAGCGGTAACCAGGGCGCTCTGGAGGAAAAGGCCCCCCTCCGAAAAACAAAAAAGGGACAGAGTCCGTAAACGTGAGGTCGTATGAGTTTCCCAGTTTGGCCGGCGTCCCCGGCCGGTGACCCGGGTGGGCGCTTCGTGCCCGGGGCGAGATGGAATCGGTGGGCGCGACGGAGCTCCCGTCGGTGCCAAGACGGTCCTAAAACGGGCCTTCGGGGTTTTGTCGAGGAGGGGACGAGCGCCCCGCTCGGACAAGGTTTACGGACCAAAGAAAAAGCGGTGCTCGGTGTCGGGTCTCGGTATGTGACATCCCGGGGAGGATGCGTCATCTGGGGTCGGCAAGCGGTAACCAGGGCGCTCTGGAGGAAAAGGCCCCCCTCCGAAAAAAACAAAAAAAAGGGACAGAGTCCGTAAACGTGAGGTCGTAAGAGTTTCCCAGGACGGCCGGCGTCCCCGGCCGGTGACCCGGGTGGGCGCTTCGTGCCCGGGGCGAGACGGAATCGGTGGGCGCGACGGAGCTCCCGTCGGTGCCAAGACGGTCCTAAAACGGGCCTTCGGGGTTTTGTCGAGGAGGGGAAGAGCGCCCCGCTCGGACAAGGTCAACGGATCTCCGTGTGAGACGGGCGCCTCCGGGCTGCCCGGGGCCCGGGAGGAGCGCACCCC
>JBBNEX010000032.1:95000-102500 GCA_038021265.1 Cyprinella venusta | reverse complement strand
TCCCCCAGGCCCAAATCCCCCGGTTCCCCGAGTCGGGGTAAACTGCGTGACTAACTTGGACTCTCTTAAGGTAGGCAGGAACCGGTGTGAGTGGTGTGTATCTCAGTGATGAAGCCCGAGTTGGGGCTCTGTGCTCTGGGCACAGGGGTACCTCCTAGTGGTCCCCCCAGGCCCAGAGGGTGGAGCCCCAACTCGGCCTTTTTTTTTTTTTTTTTTTTTTTTTTTTAAAAAAAGGTTATGTATTTATCTATTTAAATTTCGCCCCGTATCTCGAAGACCGAGGGGCGAAGAAATGTCAAACCCGGGTCGTCCGTAGGTCTCGAGGGGCCCTATCCAAAGAGGCCACCGGCGTCCCCGAGGGCCTCGGGGTCAGGGAGTTAGGCGCGGTCGAACGGTCGCGGCGTTTTCGGCTCGTATCTCGGGAGCCCCTGGCCCAATCTTCCCCAAACTCGAATCGATCGTAGAGCCGGACGAGGCCTTTCGAAAGAGCCCGCCCCCGAGGTCCAACTCGCCCGGGTCCCCGAGATAGAGCCGTTCAGAGCCGGCGGCCGGAGGTTTTCGGCCGATATCTCCGCGAATACTCGACCGAGAACGACGAAACGCACATGGTCGCGTTCAGCTCGTCGAGACGGTTCGATAGAGCCCGGCCTCGGCCGGCTACGTCGAGTTTTCGGCGAGATATTTGCGTTTTTCGCTCCCGGGGGTCTCCCCGGGGGTCCCTGTATCTCGGGCCCCCGGGGGCCCACGAGGCTGGGGGCGGTCTCGTTCGAAAGGTCTCGTCCCGCTCTCAACCCGGTCAAAATTTGGCGCCGATCGGAGCCTCCTTCGGCGAGTTACGGCCGTTTGAAGAAGTGTGCGGTGGGGTCACCGTCTTCCGAGCAGCCTACGCTCGCAGGGGAGCCTCCGGGGGGGCATAAATGTACCATAGACCCGGCTAAGGGCACCCAGCCCCGCGCTCCTGGAGGTACGCCCGGTGCGTGGGGTCACCCGCAAGGTGCCACCGGGGCTTCGTGGGGAAGGGAGCCGGCGCTCCCCCGTGGGGTGGCTCGGGAGCTCCAGGCACCTCGGGTCCCCACGCCCGGCCCGGGGAGGGTGCTCCGACCCGGGCTGGAGGCAGCGTCCCCCCGCCCGCCCCTGGCTGTCTGCCCGGAGCCGAGACGGTCCTAAAACGGGCCATGGGGCTGGTGTAGGGAAGGGACGGACGGACGGACGGACGGGCGCCCGCACCCACACCACCCCTCAGGCCGGAGAGAGGGTGCTCTCTGGCTGGGGAAGCAGATTCAATCCCTGCTCTGGTGGAGCTCTGGACACCCCACCAGACCTCCATGCCCTCAGACCTCCCCAGCCATCCCAGGGAGGGTGGCCCGTCCTGGGCCAGGGTCAGATTTGTGGGCAAGGGAGAGACCCGCGACCCTGTATCTCGGGCCCCCGGGGGCCCACGAGGCTGGGGGCGGTCTCGTTCGAAAGGTCTCGTCCCGCTCTCAACCCGGTCAAAATTTGGCGCCGATCGGAGCCTCCTTCGGCGAGTTACGGCCGTTTGAAGAAGTGTGCGGTGGGGTCACCGTCTTCCGAGCAGCCTACGCTCGCAGGGGAGCCTCCGGGGGGGCATAAATGTACCATAGACCCGGCTAAGGGCACCCAGCCCCGCGCTCCTGGAGGTACGCCCGGTGCGTGGGGTCACCCGCAAGGTGCCACCGGGGCTTCGTGGGGAAGGGAGCCGGCGCTCCCCCGTGGGGTGGCTCGGGAGCTCCAGGCACCTCGGGTCCCCACGCCCGGCCCGGGGAGGGTGCTCCGACCCGGGCTGGAGGCAGCGTCCCCCCGCCCGCCCCTGGCTGTCTGCCCGGAGCCGAGACGGTCCTAAAACGGGCCATGGGGCTGGTGTAGGGAAGGGACGGACGGGCGCCCGCACCCACCCACCCACCCACACCACCCCTCAGGCCGGAGAGAGGGTGCTCTCTGGCTGGGGAAGCAGATTCGATCCCTGCTCTGGTGGAGCTCTGGACACCACCAAACCTCCATGCCCTCAGACCTCCCCAGCCATCCCAGGGAGGGTGGCCCGTCCTGGGCCAGGGTCAGATTTGTGGGGAAAGGGAGCCAGCGCTCCCCCGTGGGGTGGCACGGGAGCTCCAGGCACCTCGGGTCCCCACGCCCAGCCCGGGGAGGGTGCTCCGACCCGGGCTGGAGGCAGCTTCGCCCCGCCCGCCCCTGGCTGTCTGCCCAGAGCCGAGACGGTCCTAAAACGGACCATGGGGGTGATGTAGGAAAGGGACGCCCGCCCGCACCCACACCACCCCTCAGGCCGGAGAGAGGGTGCTCTCTGGCTGGGGAAGCAGATTCAATCCCTGCTCTGGTGGAGCTCTGGAAAAAAAAAAAAACCCCCTACCAATCCTCCATGCCCTCAGACCCCGGCTGGCCATCCCAGGGAGGGTGGCCCGTCCTGGGCCAGGGTCAGATTCCGCCGCCACCCCTGGAGCTCCGCCTGGAGCGAAGACGGTCCTAAAACGGGCCTTCGGGGATGTATGGAGGAGGGCAGGTGGGGCAGGTGGTGGCGGCAAAACACAGAGGGCCCCATACCGGCGACATCAGACCGTCGTGAGTCCCCGCTCAGAGTCACTACGGGTGGGTATATGAAATCCAGATCACCCCCCTGGCTGGCGGTGGAGCTCTGGAAGTACTAAGAGACCTCCAGGAAAAGACAGGGCTGGTCTTCTGAAAAGTGAAACCCCAGACAGGGTGCAGCTTCCCCCGGGCACGAGCCCAGCGCAGAGGGGAGGGGAGGGGAGGGGAGGGGGGGGGGGGGGTGTGCTGGTGCGATTGCGGTGCCGAATTCGAAATAATGGACAGAGTCCAGGAACGTCATGTTGGTTCGGAGCTCCATGGTCTCAGACCTCCCCAGCCATCCCAGGGAGGGTGGCCCGTCCTGGGCCAGAGTCAGATTTCGCCGCCACCCCTGGAGCTCCGCCTGGAGCGAAGACGGTCCTAAAACGGGCCTTCGGGGATGTATGGAAGAGGGCAGGTGGGGTGGTGGCAAAAGACAGAGGGCCCCCATACCGGCGATATCAGACCGTCGTGAGAGTCACTCCAGGTGGGCATATGAAATCCAGATTACCCCCTCTCTGGAAGTCCGAGACCATCCAGGAAAAGACAGGCCGGTTTTCTGAAAAGCGCACCCCAGGCAGCGTGCTTCTTTCCCCCGGTGGGCACGAGCCCCGGCGCCTGCGTGGATGGTGGGTCGGGGGCGATTCTGGTGTCGAATTTGACTAAGTCCGAAAACGTGATGTGGGTTGAAGAGCTCCATGCCCTCAGACCTCCCTGGCCAGCCCAGGCAGGGTGGCCCGTCCTGGGCAAGAGTCAGATTTCGCCGCCACCCCTGGAGCTCCGCCTGGAGCGAAGACGGTCCTGAAACGGGCCTTCGGGGATGTATGGAAGAGGGTGAGCGTGGTGGTCCAAAACACAGAGGGCCCCCCTATCGGCGATCAGACCATCGTCAGTCCCAGCCAGAGTCACTCCAGGTGGGCATATGAAATCCAGATTACCCCCTCTCTCTGGAAGTACTAAGAGACCTCCAGGAAAAGTCAGGCCGGTTCTCTGAAAAGCGCACCCCACGCAGCGTGCGTCTTTCCCCGGTGGGCACGAGCCCCAGCGCCTGCCTGCGTGGATGGTGGGTCGGGCGATTCTGGTGTCAAAATTTGACAGAGTCCCAAAACGTGATGTGGGTTGGAGAGCTCCATGCCCTCAGACCTCCCAAGCCATCCCAGGGAGGGTGGCCCGTCCTGGGCCAGAGTCAGATTTCGCCGCCACCCCTGGAGCTCCGCCTGGAGCGAAGACGGTCCTAAAACGGGCCTTCGGGGATGTATGGAAGAGGGTGAGCGTGGTGGTCCAAAACACAGAGGGCCCCCCTATCGGCGATCAGACCATCGTCAGTCCCAGCCAGAGTCACTCCAGGTGGGCATATGAAATCCAGATTACCCCCTCTCTCTGGAAGTACTAAGAGACCTCCAGGAAAAGTCAGGCCGGTTCTCTGAAAAGCGCACCCCACGCAGCGTGCGTCTTTCCCCGGTGGGCACGAGCCCCAGCGCCTGCCTGCGTGGATGGTGGGTCGGGCGATTCTGGTGTCAAAATTTGACAGAGTCCCAAAACGTGATGTGGGTTGAAAGCTCCATGCCCTCAGACCTCCCAAGCCATCCCAGGGAGGGTGGCCCGTCCTGGGCCAGAGTCAGATTTCGCCGCCACCCCTGGAGCTCCACCTGGGGGAAAGACGGTCCTAAAACGGGCCTTGGGGGATGTATGGAAGAGGTTGAGCGTGGTGGTCCAAAACACAGAGGGCCCCCCTATCGGCCATCAGACCGTCGTGAGTCCCCGCTCAGAGTCACTCCAGGTGGGCATATGAAATCCAGATTACCCCCTCTCTCTGGAAGTACTAAGAGACCTCCAGGAAAAGTCAGGCCGGTTTTCTGAAAAGCGCACCCCAGGCAGCGTGCTTCTTTCCCCCGGTGGGCACGAGCCCCGGCGCCTGCGTGGATGGTGGGTCGGGGGCGATTCTGGTGTCGAATTTGACTAAGTCCGAAAACGTGATGTGGGTTGGAGAGCTCCATGCCCTCAGACCTCCCCAGCCATCCCAGGGAGGGTGGCCCGTCCTGGGCCAGAGTCAGATTTCGCCGCCACCCCTGGAGCTCCGCCTGGAGCTAAGACGGTCCTAAAATGGGCCTTCGGGGATGTATGGAGGAGGGTGAGCGTGGTGGTCCAAAACACAGAGGGCCCCACTATCGGGCGATCAGACCATCGTGAGTCCCAGCCAGAGTCACTCCAGGTGGGCATATGAAATCCACATTACCCCCTCTCTCTGGAAGTACTAAGAGACCTCCAGGAAAAGTCAGGCCGGTTCTCTGAAAAGCGCACCCCACGCAGCGTGCGTCTTTCCCCGGTGGGCACGAGCCCCAGCGCCTGCGTGGATGGTGGGTCGGGCGATTCTGGTGTCAAAATTTGACAGAGTCCCAAAACGTGATGTGGGTTGAAAGCTCCATGCCCTCAGACCTCCCCAGCCATCCCAGGGAGGGTGGCCCGTCCTGGGCCAGAGTCAGATTTCGCCGCCACCCCTGGAGCTCCGCCTGGAGCTAAGACGGTCCTAAAACGGGCCTTCGGGGATGTATGGAGGAGGGTGAGCGTGGTGGTCCAAAACACAGAGGGCCCCACTATCGGGCGATCAGACCATCGTGAGTCCCAGCCAGAGTCACTCCAGGTGGGCATATGAAATCCACATTACCCCCCCTCTCTGGAGGTACGGGACCTCCAGGAAAAGTCAGGCCGGTTTTCTGAAAAGCGCACCCCAGGCAGGGGTGCGTCTCTCCCCGGTGAGCACGAGCCCCAGCGCCTGCGTGGATGGTGGGTCGGGCGATTCTGGTGTCAAATTTGACTAAGTACGAAAAACGTGATGTCGGTTGAAAGCTCCATGCCCTCAGACCTCCCCAGCCATCCCAGGGAGGGTGGCCCGTCCTGGGCCAGAGTCAGATTTCGCCGCCACCCCTGGAGCTCCGCCTGGAGCTAAGACGGTCCTAAAACGGGCCTTCGGGGATGTATGGAGGAGGGTGAGCGTGGTGGTCCAAAACACAGAGGGCCCCACTATCGGCGATCAGACCATCGTGAGTCCCAGCCAGAGTCACTCCAGGTGGGCATATGAAATCCACATTACCCCCTTCCCTGGAAGTACGAGACCTCCAGGAAAAGTCAGGCCGGTTTTCTGAAAAGCGCACCCCAGGCAGGGGTGCGTCTCTCCCCGGTGAGCACGAGCCCCAGCGCCTGCGTGGATGGTGGTTCGGGCGATTCTGGTGTCAAATTTGACTAAGTACGAAAAACGTGATGTGGGTTGAAAGCTCCATGCCCTCAGACCTCCCCAGCCATCCCAGGGAGGGTGGCCCGTCCTGGGCCAGAGTCAGATTTCGCCGCCACCCCTGGAGCTCCGCCTGGAGCTAAGACGGTCCTAAAATGGGCCTTCGGGGATGTATGGAGGAGGGTGAGCGTGGTGGTCCAAAACACAGAGGGCCCCACTATCGGGCGATCAGACCATCGTGAGTCCCAGCCAGAGTCACTCCAGGTGGGCATGTGAAATCCACATTACCCCCTCTCTCTGGAAGTACTAAGAGACCTCCAGGAAAAGTCAGGCCGGTTTTCTGAAAAGCGCACCCCAGGCAGGGTGCGTCTTTCCCCCGGTGGGCACGAGCCCCAGCGCCTGCGTGGATGGTGGGTCGGGCGATTCTGGTGTCAAATTTGACTAAGTACGACAAACGTGATGTGGGTTGAAAAAGCTCCATGCCCTCAGACCTCCCCAGCCATCCCAGGGAGGGTGGCCCGTCCTGGGCCAGAGTCAGATTTCGCCGCCACCCCTGGAGCTCCGCCTGGAGCTAAGACGGTCCTAAAATGGGCCTTCGGGGATGTATGGAGGAGGGTGAGCGTGGTGGTCCAAAACACAGAGGGCCCCACTATCGGGCGATCAGACCATCGTGAGTCCCAGCCAGAGTCACTCCAGGTGGGCATATGAAATCCAGATTACCCCTTCCCTGGAAGTACGAGACCTCCAGGAAAAGTCAGGCCGGTTTTCTGAAAAGCGCACCCCAGGCAGGGGTGCGTCTTTCCCGGTGGGCACGAGCCCCAGCGCCTGCGTGGATGGTGGGTCGGGCGATTCTGGTGTCAAATTTGACTAAGTACGAAAAACGTGATGTGGGTTGAAAAAGCTCCATGCCCTCAGACCTCCCCAGCCATCCCAGGGAGGGTGGCCCGTCCTGGGCCAGAGTCAGATTTCGCCGCCACCCCTGGAGCTCCGCCTGGAGCTAAGACGGTCCTAAAACGGGCCTTCGGGGATGTATGGAGGAGGGTGAGCGTGGTGGTCCAAAACACAGAGGGTGCCCCCACTATCGGGCGATCAGACCATCGTGAGTCCCAGCCAGAGTCACTCCAGGTGGGCATATGAAATCCAAATTACCCCCTTCTCTGGAAGTACGAGACCTCCAGGAAAAGTCAGGCCGGTTTTCTGAAAAGCGCACCCCAGGCAGGGTGCTGCTTTCCTGGGCACTAGCCCAGCGCACATATGGTGGGGGTCCGGCTCTGGTGCCAAAATTTGAACAATTTGTCCAAGTCCGAGAAACGTGATGTCAGGGTTCAAAGCTCCAAGCCCCTCGGACCTGCCCAGCCAGCCCAGGGAAGGTGGCCCGTCCTGGGCCAGAGTCAGATTTGCTCGCCACCCACGGAGCTCCCGTCGGTGCCAAGACGGTCCTAAAACGGGCCTTCGGGGTTTTGTCGAGGAGGGGACGAGCGCCCCGCCCGGACAAGGTGACGGGCCAAAGAAAAAGCGGTGCTCGGTGTCGGGTCTCGGTATATGACATCCCGGGGAGGATGCGTCATCTGGGGTCGGCAAGCGGTAACCAGGGCGCTCTGGAGGAAAAGGCCCCCCTCCGAAAAACAAAAAAGGGACAGAGTCCGTAAACGTGAGGTCGTATGAGTTTCCCA
>JBBNEX010000032.1:75000-85000 GCA_038021265.1 Cyprinella venusta | reverse complement strand
GACTCTCTTAAGGTAGGCAGGAACCGGTGTGAGGGGTGTGGATCTCAGTGATGAAGCCGAGTTGGGGCTCCATGCTCTGGGCACAGGGGTGTCTCCTAGTGGTCCCCCCAGGCCCAGAGTGTGGAGCCCCAACTCGGCTTATTTTTATTTTTTTTATTTTTTTATTTATTATTATTATTATTATTTTATTATTATTATTTTTTTTTTTTAATTATTATTAATTGATTGATGGACTGATTGATTGGTTAATTTATTTACCTGGGGGGGATGTAGAAGTTCAAACTTCAGCCGCTGTGGGCGTCCCTGCCCAGGGTTGTGGTTCTCCGAAGTGGGGCTGAGGGTGTACGGTGGTGGGGGGTCCCTGCCCAGGGCTCTGGTCCTCTGGGTCGGGCGGAGGGGGTCCAGGCGGTGGGGGTCCCTGCCCAGGGCTCTGGTCCTCTGGGTCGGGCGGAGGGGGTCCAGGCGGTGTGGGGGTCCCTGCCCAGGGCTCTGGTCCTCTGAGTCGGGCGGAGGGGGTCCCATGCGGTGTGGGTCCCTGCCCACGTGTCAGGGGGCGAGCGGCGAGTCTCCCCCAGGCCCAAATCCCCCGGTTCCCCGAGTCGGGGTAAACTGCGTGACTAACTTGGACTCTCTTAAGGTAGGCAGGAACCGGTGTGAGTGGTGTGTATCTCAGTGATGAAGCCCGAGTTGGGGCTCTGTGCTCTGGGCACAGGGGTACCTCCTAGTGGTCCCCCCAGGCCCAGAGGGTGGAGCCCCAACTCGGCCTTTTTTTTTTTTTTTTTTTTTTTTTTTTAAAAAAAGGTTATGTATTTATCTATTTAAATTTCGCCCCGTATCTCGAAGACCGAGGGGCGAAGAAATGTCAAACCCGGGTCGTCCGTAGGTCTCGAGGGGCCCTATCCAAAGAGGCCACCGGCGTCCCCGAGGGCCTCGGGGTCAGGGAGTTAGGCGCGGTCGAACGGTCGCGGCGTTTTCGGCTCGTATCTCGGGAGCCCCTGGCCCAATCTTCCCCAAACTCGAATCGATCGTAGAGCCGGACGAGGCCTTTCGAAAGAGCCCGCCCCCGAGGTCCAACTCGCCCGGGTCCCCGAGATAGAGCCGTTCAGAGCCGGCGGCCGGAGGTTTTCGGCCGATATCTCCGCGAATACTCGACCGAGAACGACGAAACGCACATGGTCGCGTTCAGCTCGTCGAGACGGTTCGATAGAGCCCGGCCTCGGCCGGCTACGTCGAGTTTTCGGCGAGATATTTGCGTTTTTCGCTCCCGGGGGTCTCCCCGGGGGTCCCTGTATCTCGGGCCCCCGGGGGCCCACGAGGCTGGGGGCGGTCTCGTTCGAAAGGTCTCGTCCCGCTCTCAACCCGGTCAAAATTTGGCGCCGATCGGAGCCTCCTTCGGCGAGTTACGGCCGTTTGAAGAAGTGTGCGGTGGGGTCACCGTCTTCCGAGCAGCCTACGCTCGCAGGGGAGCCTCCGGGGGGGCATAAATGTACCATAGACCCGGCTAAGGGCACCCAGCCCCGCGCTCCTGGAGGTACGCCCGGTGCGTGGGGTCACCCGCAAGGTGCCACCGGGGCTTCGTGGGGAAGGGAGCCGGCGCTCCCCCGTGGGGTGGCTCGGGAGCTCCAGGCACCTCGGGTCCCCACGCCCGGCCCGGGGAGGGTGCTCCGACCCGGGCTGGAGGCAGCGTCCCCCCGCCCGCCCCTGGCTGTCTGCCCGGAGCCGAGACGGTCCTAAAACGGGCCATGGGGCTGGTGTAGGGAAGGGACGGACGGACGGACGGACGGGCGCCCGCACCCACACCACCCCTCAGGCCGGAGAGAGGGTGCTCTCTGGCTGGGGAAGCAGATTCAATCCCTGCTCTGGTGGAGCTCTGGACACCCCACCAGACCTCCATGCCATCAGACCTCCCCAGCCATCCCAGGGAGGGTGGCCCGTCCTGGGCCAGGGTCAGATTTGTGGGCAAGGGAGAGACCCGCGACCCTGTATCTCGGGCCCCCGGGGGCCCACGAGGCTGGGGGCGGTCTCGTTCGAAAGGTCTCGTCCCGCTCTCAACCCGGTCAAAATTTGGCGCCGATCGGAGCCTCCTTCGGCGAGTTACGGCCGTTTGAAGAAGTGTGCGGTGGGGTCACCGTCTTCCGAGCAGCCTACGCTCGCAGGGGAGCCTCCGGGGGGGCATAAATGTACCATAGACCCGGCTAAGGGCACCCAGCCCCGCGCTCCTGGAGGTACGCCCGGTGCGTGGGGTCACCCGCAAGGTGCCACCGGGGCTTCGTGGGGAAGGGAGCCGGCGCTCCCCCGTGGGGTGGCTCGGGAGCTCCAGGCACCTCGGGTCCCCACGCCCGGCCCGGGGAGGGTGCTCCGACCCGGGCTGGAGGCAGCGTCCCCCCGCCCGCCCCTGGCTGTCTGCCCGGAGCCGAGACGGTCCTAAAACGGGCCATGGGGCTGGTGTAGGGAAGGGACGGACGGGCGCCCGCACCCACCCACCCACCCACACCACCCCTCAGGCCGGAGAGAGGGTGCTCTCTGGCTGGGGAAGCAGATTCGATCCCTGCTCTGGTGGAGCTCTGGACACCACCAAACCTCCATGCCCTCAGACCTCCCCAGCCATCCCAGGGAGGGTGGCCCGTCCTGGGCCAGGGTCAGATTTGTGGGGAAAGGGAGCCAGCGCTCCCCCGTGGGGTGGCACGGGAGCTCCAGGCACCTCGGGTCCCCACGCCCAGCCCGGGGAGGGTGCTCCGACCCGGGCTGGAGGCAGCTTCGCCCCGCCCGCCCCTGGCTGTCTGCCCAGAGCCGAGACGGTCCTAAAACGGACCATGGGGGTGATGTAGGAAAGGGACGCCCGCCCGCACCCACACCACCCCTCAGGCCGGAGAGAGGGTGCTCTCTGGCTGGGGAAGCAGATTCAATCCCTGCTCTGGTGGAGCTCTGGAAAAAAAAAAAAACCCCCTACCAATCCTCCATGCCCTCAGACCCCGGCTGGCCATCCCAGGGAGGGTGGCCCGTCCTGGGCCAGGGTCAGATTCCGCCGCCACCCCTGGAGCTCCGCCTGGAGCGAAGACGGTCCTAAAACGGGCCTTCGGGGATGTATGGAGGAGGGCAGGTGGGGCAGGTGGTGGCGGCAAAACACAGAGGGCCCCATACCGGCGACATCAGACCGTCGTGAGTCCCCGCTCAGAGTCACTACGGGTGGGTATATGAAATCCAGATCACCCCCCTGGCTGGCGGTGGAGCTCTGGAAGTACTAAGAGACCTCCAGGAAAAGACAGGGCTGGTCTTCTGAAAAGTGAAACCCCAGACAGGGTGCAGCTTCCCCCGGGCACGAGCCCAGCGCAGAGGGGAGGGGAGGGGAGGGGAGGGGAGGGGAGGGGAGGGGGGGGGGGGGGTGTGCTGGTGCGATTGCGGTGCCGAATTCGAAATAATGGACAGAGTCCAGGAACGTCATGTTGGTTCGGAGCTCCATGGTCTCAGACCTCCCCAGCCATCCCAGGGAGGGTGGCCCGTCCTGGGCCAGAGTCAGATTTCGCCGCCACCCCTGGAGCTCCGCCTGGAGCGAAGACGGTCCTAAAACGGGCCTTCGGGGATGTATGGAAGAGGGCAGGTGGGGTGGTGGCAAAAGACAGAGGGCCCCCATACCGGCGATATCAGACCGTCGTGAGAGTCACTCCAGGTGGGCATATGAAATCCAGATTACCCCCTCTCTGGAAGTCCGAGACCATCCAGGAAAAGACAGGCCGGTTTTCTGAAAAGCGCACCCCAGGCAGCGTGCTTCTTTCCCCCGGTGGGCACGAGCCCCGGCGCCTGCGTGGATGGTGGGTCGGGGGCGATTCTGGTGTCGAATTTGACTAAGTCCGAAAACGTGATGTGGGTTGAAGAGCTCCATGCCCTCAGACCTCCCTGGCCAGCCCAGGCAGGGTGGCCCGTCCTGGGCAAGAGTCAGATTTCGCCGCCACCCCTGGAGCTCCGCCTGGAGCGAAGACGGTCCTGAAACGGGCCTTCGGGGATGTATGGAAGAGGGTGAGCGTGGTGGTCCAAAACACAGAGGGCCCCCCTATCGGCGATCAGACCATCGTCAGTCCCAGCCAGAGTCACTCCAGGTGGGCATATGAAATCCAGATTACCCCCTCTCTCTGGAAGTACTAAGAGACCTCCAGGAAAAGTCAGGCCGGTTCTCTGAAAAGCGCACCCCACGCAGCGTGCGTCTTTCCCCCGGTGGGCACGAGCCCCAGCGCCTGCGTGGATGGTGGGTCGGGCGATTCTGGTGTCAAAATTTGACAGAGTCCCAAAACGTGATGTGGGTTGAAAGCTCCATGCCCTCAGACCTCCCAAGCCATCCCAGGGAGGGTGGCCCGTCCTGGGCCAGAGTCAGATTTCGCCGCCACCCCTGGAGCTCCGCCTGGAGCGAAGACGGTCCTAAAACGGGCCTTCGGGGATGTATGGAAGAGGGTGAGCGTGGTGGTCCAAAACACAGAGGGCCCCCCTATCGGCGATCAGACCATCGTCAGTCCCAGCCAGAGTCACTCCAGGTGGGCATATGAAATCCAGATTACCCCCTCTCTCTGGAAGTACTAAGAGACCTCCAGGAAAAGTCAGGCCGGTTCTCTGAAAAGCGCACCCCACGCAGCGTGCGTCTTTCCCCAGTGGGCACGAGCCCCAGCGCCTGCGTGGATGGTGGGTCGGGCGATTCTGGTGTCAAAATTTGACAGAGTCCCAAAACGTGATGTGGGTTGAAAGCTCCATGCCCTCAGACCTCCCCAGCCATCCCAGGGAGGGTGGCCCGTCCTGGGCCACAGTCAGATTTCGCCGCCACCCCTGGAGCTCCACCTGGGGGAAAGACGGTCCTAAAACGGGCCTTGGGGGATGTATGGAAGAGGGTGAGCGTGGTGGTCCAAAACACAGAGGGCCCCCCTATCGGCCATCAGACCGTCGTGAGTCCCCGCTCAGAGTCACTCCAGGTGGGCATATGAAATCCAGATTACCCCCTCTCTCTGGAAGTACTAAGAGACCTCCAGGAAAAGTCAGGCCGGTTTTCTGAAAAGCGCACCCCAGGCAGCGTGCTTCTTTCCCCCGGTGGGCACGAGCCCCGGCGCCTGCGTGGATGGTGGGTCGGGGGCGATTCTGGTGTCGAATTTGACTAAGTCCGAAAACGTGATGTGGGTTGAAGAGCTCCATGCCCTCAGACCTCCCAAGCCATCCCAGGGAGGGTGGCCCGTCCTGGGCCAGAGTCAGATTTCGCCGCCACCCCTGGAGCTCCGCCTGGAGCGAAGACGGTCCTAAAACGGGCCTTCGGGGATGTATGGAAGAGGGTGAGCGTGGTGGTCCAAAACACAGAGGGCCCCCCTATCGGCGATCAGACCATCGTCAGTCCCAGCCAGAGTCACTCCAGGTGGGCATATGAAATCCAGATTACCCCCTCTCTCTGGAAGTACTAAGAGACCTCCAGGAAAAGTCAGGCCGGTTCTCTGAAAAGCGCACCCCACGCAGCGTGCGTCTTTCCCCAGTGGGCACGAGCCCCAGCGCCTGCGTGGATGGTGGGTCGGGCGATTCTGGTGTCAAAATTTGACAGAGTCCCAAAACGTGATGTGGGTTGAAAGCTCCATGCCCTCAGACCTCCCCAGCCATCCCAGGGAGGGTGGCCCGTCCTGGGCCACAGTCAGATTTCGCCGCCACCCCTGGAGCTCCACCTGGGGGAAAGACGGTCCTAAAACGGGCCTTGGGGGATGTATGGAAGAGGGTGAGCGTGGTGGTCCAAAACACAGAGGGCCTCACTATCGGCGATCAGACCATCGTGAGTCCCAGCCAGAGTCACTCCAGGTGGGCATATGAAATCCACATTACCCCCCCTCTCTGGAGGTACGAGACCTCCAGGAAAAGTCAGGCCGGTTTTCTGAAAAGCGCACCCCAGGCAGAGGGTGCGTCTTTCCCGGTGGGCACGAGCCCCAGCGCCTGCGTGGATGGTGGGTCGGGCGATTCTGGTGTCAAAATTTGACAGAGTACGAAAAACGTGATGTGGGTTGAAAGCTCCATGCCCTCAGACCTCCCCAGCCATCCCAGGGAGGGTGGCCCGTCCTGGGCCAGAGTCAGATTTCGCCGCCACCCCTGGAGCTCCGCCTGGAGCTAAGACGGTCCTAAAACGGGCCTTAGGGGATGCATGGAGGAGGGTGAGCGTGGTGGTCCAAAACACAGAGGGCCCCACTATCGGCGATCAGACCATCGTGAGTCCCAGCCAGAGTCACTCCAGGTGGGCATATGAAATCCAGATTACCCCTTCCCTGGAAGTACGAGACCTCCAGGAAAAGTCAGGCCGGTTTTCTGAAAAGCGCACCCCAGGCAGGGGTTCGTCTTTCCCGGTGGGCACGAGCCCCAGCCCCAGCGCCGATGGTGGGTCGGGCGATTCTGGTGTCAAATTTGACTAAGTACGAAAAACGTGATGTGGGTTGAAAGCTCCATGCCCTCAGACCTCCCCAGCCATCCCAGGGAGGGTGGCCCGTCCTGGGCCAGAGTCAGATTTCGCCGCCACCCCTGGAGCTCCGCCTGGAGCTAAGACGGTCCTAAAACGGGCCTTCGGGGATGTATGGAGGAGGGTGAGCGTGGTGGTCCAAAACACAGAGGGTGCCCCACTATCGGGCGATCAGACCATCGTGAGTCCCAGCCAGAGTCACTCCAGGTGGGCATATGAAATCCAGATTACCCCTTCCCTGGAAGTACGAGACCTCCAGGAAAAGTCAGGCCGGTTTTCTGAAAAGCGCACCCCAGGCAGGGGTTCGTCTTTCCCGGTGGGCACGAGCCCCAGCCCCAGCGCCGATGGTGGGTCGGGCGATTCTGGTGTCAAATTTGACTAAGTACGAAAAACGTGATGTGGGTTGAAAGCTCCATGCCCTCAGACCTCCCCAGCCATCCCAGGGAGGGTGGCCCGTCCTGGGCCAGAGTCAGATTTCGCCGCCACCCCTGGAGCTCCGCCTGGAGCTAAGACGGTCCTAAAACGGGCCTTCGGGGATGTATGGAGGAGGGTGAGCGTGGTGGTCCAAAACACAGAGGGCCCCACTATCGACGATCAGACCATCGTGAGTCCCAGCCAGAGTCACTCCAGGTGGGCATATGAAATCCAGATTACCCCCTTCCCTGGAAGTACGAGACCTCCAGGAAAAGTCAGGCCGGTTTTCTGAAAAGCGCACCCCAGGCAGGGTGCGTCTTTCCCCGGTGAGCACGAGCCCCAGCGCCTGCGTGGATGGTGGGTCGGGCGATTCTGGTGTCAAATTTGACTAAGTACGACAAACGTGATGTGGGTTGAAAGCTCCATGCCCTCAGACCTCCCCAGCCATCCCAGGGAGGGTGGCCCGTCCTGGGCCAGAGTCAGATTTCGCCGCCACCCCTGGAGCTCCGCCTGGAGCTAAGACGGTCCTAAAATGGGCCTTCGGGGATGTATGGAGGAGGGTGAGCGTGGTGGTCCAAAACACAGAGGGCCCCACTATCGGCGATCAGACCATCGTGAGTCCCAGCCAGAGTCACTCCAGGTGGGCATATGAAATCCAGATTACCCCTTCCCTGGAAGTACGAGACCTCCAGGAAAAGTCAGGCCGGTTTTCTGAAAAGCGCACCCCAGGCAGGGGTGCGTCTTTCCCGGTGGGCACGAGCCCCAGCGCCTGCGTGGATGGTGGGTCGGGCGATTCTGGTGTCAAATTTGACTAAGTACGAAAAACGTGATGTGGGTTGAAAAAGCTCCATGCCCTCAGACCTCCCCAGCCATCCCAGGGAGGGTGGCCCGTCCTGGGCCAGAGTCAGATTTCGCCGCCACCCCTGGAGCTCCGCCTGGAGCTAAGACGGTCCTAAAACGGGCCTTCGGGGATGTATGGAGGAGGGTGAGCGTGGTGGTCCAAAACACAGAGGGTGCCCCACTATCGGGCGATCAGACCATCGTGAGTCCCAGCCAGAGTCACTCCAGGTGGGCATATGAAATCCAAATTACCCCCTTCTCTGGAAGTACGAGACCTCCAGGAAAAGTCAGGCCGGTTTTCTGAAAAGCGCACCCCAGGCAGGGTGCTGCTTTCCTGGGCACTAGCCCAGCGCACATATGGTGGGGGGTCCGGCTCTGGTGCCAAAATTTGAACAATTTGTCCAAGTCCGAGAAACGTGATGTCAGGGTTCAAAGCTCCAAGCCCTCGGACCTGCCCAGCCAGCCCAGGGAAGGTGGCCCGTCCTGGGCCAGAGTCAGATTTGCCCGCCACCCACGGAGCTCCGCCTGGAGGGAAGACGGTCCTAAAACGGGCCTTCGGGGTTGTGTGGAAGAGGGTGAGTGTGGTGGTCCAAAACACAGAGGGCCCCCCTACCGGGTGATCAGACCGTCGTGAGTCCCCACTCAGAGCCACTCTGGGTGGGCATATGAAATCCAGATTACTTCTCCCCCCAAAGTTGGAGCTCTGGAAGTACGAGACCTCCAGGAAAAAGACAGGCTGGTTTTCTGAAAAGTGCACCCCAGGCAGGGTGCTGCTTTCCTGGGCACTAGCCCAGCTCACATATGGTGGGGGTCCGGCTCTGGTGCCAAAATTTGAACAATTTGTCCAAGTCCGAGAAACGTGATGTCAGGGTTCAAAGCTCCAAGCCCTCGGACCTGCCCAGCCAGCCCAGGGAAGTTGGCCCGTCCTGGGCCAGAGTCAGATTTGCTCGCCACCCACGGAGCTCCCGTCGGTGCCAAGACGGTCCTAAAACGGGCCTTCGGGGTTTTGTCGAGGAGGGGACGAGCGCACCGCTCGGACAAGGTGACGGGCCAAAGAAAAAGCGGTGCTCGGTGTCGGGTCTCGGTATGTGACATCCCGGGGAGGATGCGTCATCTGGGGTCGGCAAGCGGTAACCAGGGCGCTCTGGAGGAAAAGGCCCCCCTCCGAAAAAAAACAAAAAAAAGGGACAGAGTCCGTAAACGTGAGGTCGTAAGAGTTTCCCAGGACGGCCGGCGTCCCCGGCCGGTGACCCGGGTGGGCGCTTCGTGCCCGGGGCGAGATGGAATCGGTGGGCGCGACGGAGCTCCCGTCGGTGCCAAGACGGTCCTAAAACGGGCCTTCGGGGTTTTGTCGAGGAGGGGACGAGCGCCCCGCTCGGACAAGGTGACGGACCAAAGAAAAAGCGGTGCTCGGTGTCGGGTCTCGGTATGTGACATCCCGGGGAGGATGCGTCATATGGGGTCGGCAAAGCGGTAACCAGGGCGCTCTGGAGGAAAAGGCCCCCCTCCGAAAAAAACAAAAAAAGGGACAGAGTCCGTAAACGTGAGGTCGTAAGAGTTTCCCAGGACGGCCGGCGTCCCCGGCCGGTGACCCGGGTGGGCGCTTCGTGCCCGGGGCGAGACGGAATCGGTGGGCGCGACGGAGCTCCCGTCGGTGCCAAGACGGTCCTAAAACGGGCCTTCGGGGTTTTGTCGAGGAGGGGACGAGCGCCCCGCTCGGACAAGGTCAACGGATCTCCGTGTGAGACGGGCGCCTCCGGGCTGCCCGGGGCCCGGGAGGAGCGCACCCCCTCCTCCCGGGCCGTCGATGCGAGGGGTTCGCCTGGTCGATTGGAACTTCGGACGCGCCTGGGGACGGCCCCTGCCCGGTCGAAAAGACCGCTATGGGCAGCTTGCTCCTCCCCGCTCTGCGCGTCGACTCTAGACGCGGCCTCCCTCCGGGGAAAGCAGGCCGCGTCGACCTCGGGAGACTCAGAAGACCCGTCTGAAACGAACGTCCGCCACGGGCGGCGGAGGACGCGGTCGCGTCGGTCGGATCGGGAACGGTACGTGGTTCGGTGGGTTCGACACACCCCACCCCTCCGCCTCCAGCCACCGACGCCGGCTCTTCGCGCCCGCACCTCCCCGCCCCGAAAAGCACCCTTTCCCGGTTACGGCCTCGACCCAGCGGCCACCCAAAAACACCTCCCCCCCCCCACACCTCAGAGAGAGGAGGAGGAGGGTTCCGCACGCGCCCTATGAGCGGCCGCGCCGTCCTCGAGCGTCCCTCCCCACCCGGGGCGGGGGCGC
>JBBNEX010000032.1:70000-72500 GCA_038021265.1 Cyprinella venusta | reverse complement strand
TCTCTCCTCTCGGGGAGAGGCCTCCGTCTTCCCCCCCCTCTGGGGGGGGGGAGGGCGGCGCCACGTCGCTCCGAGGACCGCGGGTGTCCTCCTCCGCGGCTGCCGGTGCTTCAAAACCACCGCTGCCCGCGCGAGGAGGGTCCTCACCCGCCTCGGGGTTCGGCGGACGCCGTCGTGGGGGTCTCGCTCGCACCCGTGGGGAGGAGGTTGGCGGTGGAGGTTCAGCGGGTCGTGGAGGACGCCCCTAGGTCGCCGGCCAGTCCCCTACCCCCCGTGGGTGGGGGCGGCCGCTTCCACAACAACCCCAGCTTCGACCTCAGATCAGGCGAGACGACCCGCTGAATTTAAGCATATTACTAAGCGGAGGAAAAGAAACTAACAAGGATTCCCTCAGTAGCGGCGAGCGAAGAGGGAAGAGCCCAGCGCCGAATCCCCGTCCCCTCAGCCGGGGCGAGGGAATTGTGGCGTACGGAAGACCGCTCTCCCGGCGCGGGCCGGGGGTCTAAGTCCTTCTGATGGAGGCTTAGCCCGTGGACGGTGTGAGGCCGGTAACGGCCCCCGCCCCGCCGGGGTACGGTTCTTCTCGGAGTCGGGTTGCTTGGGAATGCAGCCCAAAGCGGGTGGTAAACTCCATCCAAGGCTAAATACCGTCACGAGACCGATAGCGGACAAGTACCGTGAGGGAAAGTTGAAAAGAACTTTGAAGAGAGAGTTCAACAGGGCGTGAAACCGTTAAGAGGTAAACGGGTGGGGTCCGCACGGGCCGCCCGGAGGATTCAACCCGGCGGGCTGGTCGGCCCGGCGGGCGCGATCGGATCCCCCCCATAAGGGGACCGTCCGTCCGCCGCGAGCTCGGCCCCCGTCGGGCGCACTTCCTCCGCGGCGGTGCGCCGCGACCGGCTCCGGTTTGGCCAGGAAGGGTCAGGGGGCGAAGGTGGCTCGGGTCCCTCGGGCACCCGAGCTTTACAGCGCCCTCCCGCCCCGACTTTGCCGCTCTCCCCCGGGGCCGCGGGCAGTGTCCTCCGCGCCTTCCCTCCCCCTCCAAGGGAGGGACGGGGCCCCCCGCCCCCGACGCGTGCGTCGCCCGGACCGGACTGTCCCCAGTCCGACTCCGAATGCGCCGCGCCGCCAGGGCGGGGACCGGCCCACGAAAACGGGCGCTCGAGGTCCGCGGCGATGTCGGCCACCCACCCGACCCGTCTTGAAACACGGACCAAGGAGTCTAACGCACGCGCGAGTCAGAGGGTGTCCACGAGCCCCCACGGCGCAATGAAGGTGAAGGCCGGCGCACGCCGGCCCGGGTGGGATCCCCCCTCCCCGGAGGGGGGCGCACCACCGGCCCGTCTCACCCGGTCCGCCGGGGAGGTGGAGCGAGAGCGCGCGCGATGGTACCCGAAAGATGGTGAACTATGCCTGGGCAGGGCGAAGCCAGAGGAAACTCTGGTGGAGGCCCGCAGCGGTCCTGACGTGCAAATCGGTCGTCCGACCTGGGTATAGGGGCGAAAGACTAATCGAACCATCTAGTAGCTGGTTCCCTCCAAACAATCTAAGCCGGAGATGGTGGGGTCAGTGCAAGTCACCACGGGTACACAGCATACACGAGGGATGCTGGGCGACTGCCTCGGAACGTTGGTTCGGTTTGTCAACCTTTAAGGGGTGGAGTGAGTCTAGTGTCAGCCAGTCGGTGTTTGCACATTTGGGACATGGGCTATACTCGGGCAGGCCAAGCCCACCATCTTGAGCCCGAAACCAAAGCCGGCGACCAGGGTAAGGTGGACCTGACCTTTGGAAGCGGGACCCGTTAGACCATATCTGCCCCAACGCAGTAGATCGCAAGATTGTTCTGTGAAGGGTGCAGAGGGATCGGCGACTCCTTGGTTCCATTGGAGCAAGGGACACTGGCCTGAAAGCTGATGGCGGACTGGGTGGAGTCTGGTGGTCCCACCTGTGGGGTCATGGGGCTTGACCTGGTTTGCAACTTTTCTTACCCGCTGCCGGTCTCGGAGGGCGCACAACAATGGGTTTCTGGATGGGCGGGGCGGCGGGGCCGCCGCTCACCTGGATACCTAAGGGCCAAGTAGGGTGGTGGGTACAGGCGTCCCATCATTTCTGCTCATTGGTGGTTCGGACAAGGAGAGGTATACCACCAACTTAATAAGCCTGCCGGCCGGGCGCAGTCGGGGAACTGGGAGGACTCCCGTAACTTCCTGGTACAATCCCGGCTCCGTTTCTTGTTGTCTCGAACTGCCTTTATGTGGCATCACAGAAGTGGAAACCCACTCCTCCGCATGGTAGACCTTGGGGCAGCAAGTCCGGTCGGGCCTGAGGGATGCGGCTGTGCCTGCGGATAAGGTGGCTAGTAGGGAAGACGCCCTTCCAAACGCCATTGGACCGTAGGTTCGGGTCCCATCCACAGGGAAAAAGTGAGGGCGGACAAGCCGGTTGTTTATGTTTTTGGCTTGAGCGGACAAGGGGCACCGGGAAAGGAACCACCAGCTTG
>JBBNEX010000032.1:0-65000 GCA_038021265.1 Cyprinella venusta | reverse complement strand
CGGCGGCCGGAGGTTTTCGGCCGATATCTCCGCGAATACTCGACCGAGAACGACGAAACGCACATGGTCGCGTTCAGCTCGTCGAGACGGTTCGATAGAGCCCGGCCTCGGCCGGCTACGTCGAGTTTTCGGCGAGATATTTGCGTTTTTCGCTCCCGGGGGTCTCCCCGGGGGTCCCTGTATCTCGGGCCCCCGGGGGCCCACGAGGCTGGGGGCGGTCTCGTTCGAAAGGTCTCGTCCCGCTCTCAACCCGGTCAAAATTTGGCGCCGATCGGAGCCTCCTTCGGCGAGTTACGGCCGTTTGAAGAAGTGTGCGGTGGGGTCACCGTCTTCCGAGCAGCCTACGCTCGCAGGGGAGCCTCCGGGGGGGCATAAATGTACCATAGACCCGGCTAAGGGCACCCAGCCCCGCGCTCCTGGAGGTACGCCCGGTGCGTGGGGTCACCCGCAAGGTGCCACCGGGGCTTCGTGGGGAAGGGAGCCGGCGCTCCCCCGTGGGGTGGCTCGGGAGCTCCAGGCACCTCGGGTCCCCACGCCCGGCCCGGGGAGGGTGCTCCGACCCGGGCTGGAGGCAGCGTCCCCCGCCCGCCCCTGGCTGTCTGCCCGGAGCCGAGACGGTCCTAAAACGGGCCATGGGGCTGGTGTAGGGAAGGGACGGACGGACGGACGGGCGCCCGCACCCACACCACCCCTCAGGCCGGAGAGAGGGTGCTCTCTGGCTGGGGAAGCAGATTCAATCCCTGCTCTGGTGGAGCTCTGGACACCCCACCAGACCTCCATGCCCTCAGACCTCCCCAGCCATCCCAGGGAGGGTGGCCCGTCCTGGGCCAGGGTCAGATTTGTGGGCAAGGGAGAGACCCGCGACCCTGTATCTCGGGCCCCCGGGGGCCCACGAGGCTGGGGGCGGTCTCATTCGAAAGGTCTCGTCCCGCTCTCAACCCGGTCAAAATTTGGCGCCGATCGGAGCCTCCTTCGGCGAGTTACGGCCGTTTGAAGAAGTGTGCGGTGGGTTCACCGTCTTCCGAGCAGCCTACGCTCGCAGGGGAGCCTCCGGGGGGGCATAAATGTACCATAGACCCGGCTAAGGGCACCCAGCCCCGCGCTCCTGGAGGTACGCCCGGTGCGTGGGGTCACCCGCAAGGTGCCACCGGGGCTTCGTGGGGAAGGGAGCCGGCGCTCCCCCGTGGGGTGGCTCGGGAGCTCCAGGCACCTCGGGTCCCCACGCCCGGCCCGGGGAGGGTGCTCCGACCCGGGCTGGAGGCAGCGTCCCCCGCCCGCCCCTGGCTGTCTGCCCGGAGCCGAGACGGTCCTAAAACGGGCCATGGGGGTGGTGTAGGGAAGGGACGGACGGGCGCCCGCACCCACCCACCCACCCACACCACCCCTCAGGCCGGAGAGAGGGTGCTCTCTGGCTGGGGAAGCAGATTCGATCCCTGCTCTGGTGGAGCTCTGGACACCACCAAACCTCCATGCCCTCAGACCTCCCCAGCCATCCCAGGGAGGGTGGCCCGTCCTGGGCCAGGGTCAGATTTGTGGGGAAAGGGAGCCAGCGCTCCCCCGTGGGGTGGCACGGGAGCTCCAGGCACCTCGGGTCCCCACGCCCAGCCCGGGGAGGGTGCTCCGACCCGGGCTGGAGGCAGCTTCGCCCCGCCCGCCCCTGGCTGTCTGCCCAGAGCCGAGACGGTCCTAAAACGGACCATGGGGGTGATGTAGGAAAGGGACGCCCGCCCGCACCCACACCACCCCTCAGGCCGGAGAGAGGGTGCTCTCTGGCTGGGGAAGCAGATTCGATCCCTGCTCTGGTGGAGCTCTGGACACCACCAAACCTCCATGCCCTCAGACCTCCCCAGCCATCCCAGGGAGGATGGCCCGTCCTGGGCCAGGGTCAGATTTGTGGGGAAAGGGAGCCAGCGCTCCCCCGTGGGGTGGCACGGGAGCTCCAGGCACCTCGGGTCCCCACGCCCAGCCCGGGGAGGGTGCTCCGACCCGGGCTGGAGGCAGCTTCGCCCCGCCCGCCCCTGGCTGTCTGCCCAGAGCCGAGACGGTCCTAAAACGGACCATGGGGGTGATGTAGGAAAGGGACGCCCGCCCGCACCCACACCACCCCTCAGGCCGGAGAGAGGGTGCTCTCTGGCTGGGGAAGCAGATTCAATCCCTGCTCTGGTGGAGCTCTGGAAAAAAAAAAAAAACCCCTACCAATCCTCCATGCCCTCAGACCCCGGCTGGCCATCCCAGGGAGGGTGGCCCGTCCTGGGCCAGGGTCAGATTCCGCCGCCACCCCTGGAGCTCCGCCTGGAGCGAAGACGGTCCTAAAACGGGCCTTCGGGGATGTATGGAGGAGGGCAGGTGGGGCAGGTGGTGGCGGCAAAACACAGAGGGCCCCATACCGGCGACATCAGACCGTCGTGAGTCCCCGCTCAGAGTCACTACGGGTGGGTATATGAAATCCAGATCACCCCCCTGGCTGGCGGTGGAGCTCTGGAAGTACTAAGAGACCTCCAGGAAAAGACAGGGCTGGTCTTCTGAAAAGTGAAACCCCAGACAGGGTGCAGCTTCCCCCGGGCACGAGCCCAGCGCAGAGGGGGGGGGGTGTGCTGGTGCGATTGCGGTGCCGAATTCGAAACAATGGACAGAGTCCAGGAACGTCATGTTGGTTCGGAGCTCCATGGTCTCAGACCTCCCCAGCCATCCCAGGGAGGGTGGCCCGTCCTGGGCCAGAGTCAGATTTCGCCGCCACCCCTGGAGCTCCGCCTGGAGCGAAGACGGTCCTAAAACGGGCCTTCGGGGATGTATGGAAGAGGGCAGGTGGGGTGGTGGCAAAAGACAGAGGGCCCCCATACCGGCGATATCAGACCGTCGTGAGAGTCACTCCAGGTGGGCATATGAAATCCAGATTACCCCCTCTCTGGAAGTCCGAGACCATCCAGGAAAAGACAGGCCGGTTTTCTGAAAAGCGCACCCCAGGCAGCGTGCTTCTTTCCCCCGGTGGGCACGAGCCCCGGCGCCTGCGTGGATGGTGGGTCGGGGGCGATTCTGGTGTCGAATTTGACTAAGTCCGAAAACGTGATGTGGGTTGAAGAGCTCCATGCCCTCAGACCTCCCTGGCCAGCCCAGGCAGGGTGGCCCGTCCTGGGCAAGAGTCAGATTTCGCCGCCACCCCTGGAGCTCCGCCTGGAGCGAAGACGGTCCTGAAACGGGCCTTCGGGGATGTATGGAAGAGGGTGAGCGTGGTGGTCCAAAACACAGAGGGCCCCCCTATCGGCGATCAGACCATCGTCAGTCCCAGCCAGAGTCACTCCAGGTGGGCATATGAAATCCAGATTACCCCCTCTCTCTGGAAGTACTAAGAGACCTCCAGGAAAAGTCAGGCCGGTTCTCTGAAAAGCGCACCCCACGCAGCGTGCGTCTTTCCCCCGGTGGGCACGAGCCCCAGCGCCTGCGTGGATGGTGGGTCGGGCGATTCTGGTGTCAAAATTTGACAGAGTCCCAAAACGTGATGTGGGTTGAAAGCTCCATGCCCTCAGACCTCCCAAGCCATCCCAGGGAGGGTGGCCCGTCCTGGGCCAGAGTCAGATTTCGCCGCCACCCCTGGAGCTCCGCCTGGAGCGAAGACGGTCCTAAAACGGGCCTTCGGGGATGTATGGAAGAGGGTGAGCGTGGTGGTCCAAAACACAGAGGGCCCCCCTATCGGCGATCAGACCATCGTCAGTCCCAGCCAGAGTCACTCCAGGTGGGCATATGAAATCCAGATTACCCCCTCTCTCTGGAAGTACTAAGAGACCTCCAGGAAAAGTCAGGCCGGTTCTCTGAAAAGCGCACCCCACGCAGCGTGCGTCTTTCCCCAGTGGGCACGAGCCCCAGCGCCTGCGTGGATGGTGGGTCGGGCGATTCTGGTGTCAAAATTTGACAGAGTCCCAAAACGTGATGTGGGTTGAAAGCTCCATGCCCTCAGACCTCCCCAGCCATCCCAGGGAGGGTGGCCCGTCCTGGGCCACAGTCAGATTTCGCCGCCACCCCTGGAGCTCCACCTGGGGGAAAGACGGTCCTAAAACGGGCCTTGGGGGATGTATGGAAGAGGGTGAGCGTGGTGGTCCAAAACACAGAGGGCCCCCCTATCGGCCATCAGACCGTCGTGAGTCCCCGCTCAGAGTCACTCCAGGTGGGCATATGAAATCCAGATTACCCCCTCTCTCTGGAAGTACTAAGAGACCTCCAGGAAAAGTCAGGCCGGTTTTCTGAAAAGCGCACCCCAGGCAGCGTGCTTCTTTCCCCCGGTGGGCACGAGCCCCGGCGCCTGCGTGGATGGTGGGTCGGGGGCGATTCTGGTGTCGAATTTGACTAAGTCCGAAAACGTGATGTGGGTTGAAGAGCTCCATGCCCTCAGACCTCCCAAGCCATCCCAGGGAGGGTGGCCCGTCCTGGGCCAGAGTCAGATTTCGCCGCCACCCCTGGAGCTCCGCCTGGAGCGAAGACGGTCCTAAAACGGGCCTTCGGGGATGTATGGAAGAGGGTGAGCGTGGTGGTCCAAAACACAGAGGGCCCCCCTATCGGCGATCAGACCATCGTCAGTCCCAGCCAGAGTCACTCCAGGTGGGCATATGAAATCCAGATTACCCCCTCTCTCTGGAAGTACTAAGAGACCTCCAGGAAAAGTCAGGCCGGTTCTCTGAAAAGCGCACCCCACGCAGCGTGCGTCTTTCCCCAGTGGGCACGAGCCCCAGCGCCTGCGTGGATGGTGGGTCGGGCGATTCTGGTGTCAAAATTTGACAGAGTCCCAAAACGTGATGTGGGTTGAAAGCTCCATGCCCTCAGACCTCCCCAGCCATCCCAGGGAGGGTGGCCCGTCCTGGGCCACAGTCAGATTTCGCCGCCACCCCTGGAGCTCCACCTGGGGGAAAGACGGTCCTAAAACGGGCCTTGGGGGATGTATGGAAGAGGGTGAGCGTGGTGGTCCAAAACACAGAGGGCCTCACTATCGGCGATCAGACCATCGTGAGTCCCAGCCAGAGTCACTCCAGGTGGGCATATGAAATCCACATTACCCCCCCTCTCTGGAGGTACGAGACCTCCAGGAAAAGTCAGGCCGGTTTTCTGAAAAGCGCACCCCAGGCAGAGGGTGCGTCTTTCCCGGTGGGCACGAGCCCCAGCGCCTGCGTGGATGGTGGGTCGGGCGATTCTGGTGTCAAAATTTGACAGAGTACGAAAAACGTGATGTGGGTTGAAAGCTCCATGCCCTCAGACCTCCCCAGCCATCCCAGGGAGGGTGGCCCGTCCTGGGCCAGAGTCAGATTTCGCCGCCACCCCTGGAGCTCCGCCTGGAGCTAAGACGGTCCTAAAACGGGCCTTAGGGGATGCATGGAGGAGGGTGAGCGTGGTGGTCCAAAACACAGAGGGCCCCACTATCGGCGATCAGACCATCGTGAGTCCCAGCCAGAGTCACTCCAGGTGGGCATATGAAATCCAGATTACCCCTTCCCTGGAAGTACGAGACCTCCAGGAAAAGTCAGGCCGGTTTTCTGAAAAGCGCACCCCAGGCAGGGGTTCGTCTTTCCCGGTGGGCACGAGCCCCAGCCCCAGCGCCGATGGTGGGTCGGGCGATTCTGGTGTCAAATTTGACTAAGTACGAAAAACGTGATGTGGGTTGAAAGCTCCATGCCCTCAGACCTCCCCAGCCATCCCAGGGAGGGTGGCCCGTCCTGGGCCAGAGTCAGATTTCGCCGCCACCCCTGGAGCTCCGCCTGGAGCTAAGACGGTCCTAAAACGGGCCTTCGGGGATGTATGGAGGAGGGTGAGCGTGGTGGTCCAAAACACAGAGGGTGCCCCACTATCGGGCGATCAGACCATCGTGAGTCCCAGCCAGAGTCACTCCAGGTGGGCATATGAAATCCAGATTACCCCTTCCCTGGAAGTACGAGACCTCCAGGAAAAGTCAGGCCGGTTTTCTGAAAAGCGCACCCCAGGCAGGGGTTCGTCTTTCCCGGTGGGCACGAGCCCCAGCCCCAGCGCCGATGGTGGGTCGGGCGATTCTGGTGTCAAATTTGACTAAGTACGAAAAACGTGATGTGGGTTGAAAGCTCCATGCCCTCAGACCTCCCCAGCCATCCCAGGGAGGGTGGCCCGTCCTGGGCCAGAGTCAGATTTCGCCGCCACCCCTGGAGCTCCGCCTGGAGCTAAGACGGTCCTAAAACGGGCCTTCGGGGATGTATGGAGGAGGGTGAGCGTGGTGGTCCAAAACACAGAGGGCCCCACTATCGACGATCAGACCATCGTGAGTCCCAGCCAGAGTCACTCCAGGTGGGCATATGAAATCCAGATTACCCCCTTCCCTGGAAGTACGAGACCTCCAGGAAAAGTCAGGCCGGTTTTCTGAAAAGCGCACCCCAGGCAGGGTGCGTCTTTCCCCGGTGAGCACGAGCCCCAGCGCCTGCGTGGATGGTGGGTCGGGCGATTCTGGTGTCAAATTTGACTAAGTACGACAAACGTGATGTGGGTTGAAAGCTCCATGCCCTCAGACCTCCCCAGCCATCCCAGGGAGGGTGGCCCGTCCTGGGCCAGAGTCAGATTTCGCCGCCACCCCTGGAGCTCCGCCTGGAGCTAAGACGGTCCTAAAATGGGCCTTCGGGGATGTATGGAGGAGGGTGAGCGTGGTGGTCCAAAACACAGAGGGCCCCACTATCGGCGATCAGACCATCGTGAGTCCCAGCCAGAGTCACTCCAGGTGGGCATATGAAATCCAGATTACCCCTTCCCTGGAAGTACGAGACCTCCAGGAAAAGTCAGGCCGGTTTTCTGAAAAGCGCACCCCAGGCAGGGGTGCGTCTTTCCCGGTGGGCACGAGCCCCAGCGCCTGCGTGGATGGTGGGTCGGGCGATTCTGGTGTCAAATTTGACTAAGTACGAAAAACGTGATGTGGGTTGAAAAAGCTCCATGCCCTCAGACCTCCCCAGCCATCCCAGGGAGGGTGGCCCGTCCTGGGCCAGAGTCAGATTTCGCCGCCACCCCTGGAGCTCCGCCTGGAGCTAAGACGGTCCTAAAACGGGCCTTCGGGGATGTATGGAGGAGGGTGAGCGTGGTGGTCCAAAACACAGAGGGTGCCCCACTATCGGGCGATCAGACCATCGTGAGTCCCAGCCAGAGTCACTCCAGGTGGGCATATGAAATCCAAATTACCCCCTTCTCTGGAAGTACGAGACCTCCAGGAAAAGTCAGGCCGGTTTTCTGAAAAGCGCACCCCAGGCAGGGTGCTGCTTTCCTGGGCACTAGCCCAGCGCACATATGGTGGGGGGTCCGGCTCTGGTGCCAAAATTTGAACAATTTGTCCAAGTCCGAGAAACGTGATGTCAGGGTTCAAAGCTCCAAGCCCTCGGACCTGCCCAGCCAGCCCAGGGAAGGTGGCCCGTCCTGGGCCAGAGTCAGATTTGCCCGCCACCCACGGAGCTCCGCCTGGAGGGAAGACGGTCCTAAAACGGGCCTTCGGGGTTGTGTGGAAGAGGGTGAGTGTGGTGGTCCAAAACACAGAGGGCCCCCCTACCGGGTGATCAGACCGTCGTGAGTCCCCACTCAGAGCCACTCTGGGTGGGCATATGAAATCCAGATTACTTCTCCCCCCAAAGTTGGAGCTCTGGAAGTACGAGACCTCCAGGAAAAAGACAGGCTGGTTTTCTGAAAAGTGCACCCCAGGCAGGGTGCTGCTTTCCTGGGCACTAGCCCAGCTCACATATGGTGGGGGTCCGGCTCTGGTGCCAAAATTTGAACAATTTGTCCAAGTCCGAGAAACGTGATGTCAGGGTTCAAAGCTCCAAGCCCTCGGACCTGCCCAGCCAGCCCAGGGAAGTTGGCCCGTCCTGGGCCAGAGTCAGATTTGCTCGCCACCCACGGAGCTCCCGTCGGTGCCAAGACGGTCCTAAAACGGGCCTTCGGGGTTTTGTCGAGGAGGGGACGAGCGCACCGCTCGGACAAGGTGACGGGCCAAAGAAAAAGCGGTGCTCGGTGTCGGGTCTCGGTATGTGACATCCCGGGGAGGATGCGTCATCTGGGGTCGGCAAGCGGTAACCAGGGCGCTCTGGAGGAAAAGGCCCCCCTCCGAAAAAAAACAAAAAAAAGGGACAGAGTCCGTAAACGTGAGGTCGTAAGAGTTTCCCAGGACGGCCGGCGTCCCCGGCCGGTGACCCGGGTGGGCGCTTCGTGCCCGGGGCGAGATGGAATCGGTGGGCGCGACGGAGCTCCCGTCGGTGCCAAGACGGTCCTAAAACGGGCCTTCGGGGTTTTGTCGAGGAGGGGACGAGCGCCCCGCTCGGACAAGGTGACGGACCAAAGAAAAAGCGGTGCTCGGTGTCGGGTCTCGGTATGTGACATCCCGGGGAGGATGCGTCATATGGGGTCGGCAAAGCGGTAACCAGGGCGCTCTGGAGGAAAAGGCCCCCCTCCGAAAAAAACAAAAAAAGGGACAGAGTCCGTAAACGTGAGGTCGTAAGAGTTTCCCAGGACGGCCGGCGTCCCCGGCCGGTGACCCGGGTGGGCGCTTCGTGCCCGGGGCGAGACGGAATCGGTGGGCGCGACGGAGCTCCCGTCGGTGCCAAGACGGTCCTAAAACGGGCCTTCGGGGTTTTGTCGAGGAGGGGACGAGCGCCCCGCTCGGACAAGGTCAACGGATCTCCGTGTGAGACGGGCGCCTCCGGGCTGCCCGGGGCCCGGGAGGAGCGCACCCCCTCCTCCCGGGCCGTCGATGCGAGGGGTTCGCCTGGTCGATTGGAACTTCGGACGCGCCTGGGGACGGCCCCTGCCCGGTCGAAAAGACCGCTATGGGCAGCTTGCTCCTCCCCGCTCTGCGCGTCGACTCTAGACGCGGCCTCCCTCCGGGGAAAGCAGGCCGCGTCGACCTCGGGAGACTCAGAAGACCCGTCTGAAACGAACGTCCGCCACGGGCGGCGGAGGACGCGGTCGCGTCGGTCGGATCGGGAACGGTACGTGGTTCGGTGGGTTCGACACACCCCACCCCTCCGCCTCCAGCCACCGACGCCGGCTCTTCGCGCCCGCACCTCCCCGCCCCGAAAAGCACCCTTTCCCGGTTACGGCCTCGACCCAGCGGCCACCCAAAAACACCTCCCCCCCCCCACACCTCAGAGAGAGGAGGAGGAGGGTTCCGCACGCGCCCTATGAGCGGCCGCGCCGTCCTCGAGCGTCCCTCCCCACCCGGGGCGGGGGCGCCTCGGAGCGGAGCGAGACCCGTGTGTAGGAAGCCAGCGTGTTCGCGGTTCTCCTTCCATCCCCCCCACAGGGGCGGTCTACCTGGTTGATCCTGCCAGTAGCATATGCTTGTCTCAAAGATTAAGCCATGCAGGTCTAAGTGCACACGGTCGGTACAGTGAAACTGCGAATGGCTCATTAAATCAGTTATGGTTCCTTTGATCGCTCCACCCGCTACTTGGATAACTGTGGCAATTCCAGAGCTAATACATGCAAACGAGCGCCGACCCGGCTCCCCTCGGGGGGTCGGGGACGCGTGCATTTATCAGATCCAAAACCCATCCGGGTGCGGCTCCGGCCGCCCCGGCCGCTTTGGTGACTCTAGATAACCTCGGGCCGATCGCGCGCCCTCCGCGGCGGCGACGACTCATTCGAATGTCTGCCCTATCAACTTTCGATGGTACATTCGGCGCCTACCATGGTGACCACGGGTAACGGGGAATCAGGGTTCGATTCCGGAGAGGGAGCCTGAGAAACGGCTACCACATCCAAGGAAGGCAGCAGGCGCGCAAATTACCCATTTCCGACCGGATAAGGGAATATGTGCAAGTCTGAAACAAACTGGACTGACGGCTAATTGATGGACATTATGGGGGACCATCAGCCCCACCAAAGCAATATGTATGTAGTAGGGGTAATATAGCAGCACCCCCTATAAACAACACTCTTAATTCGAGCTACATACATAACTTTGGTTGAAGGGGAACTGAGGAGAACACCCCTCCTCGGTTCTATTGCTGCTAGGGTGACTTGGTACAATTGTGCGGTAAACCATATGCCTATGGGCATATAGCTCCAGAGGATGATGCGATGACGATGTATTCTCCTCGCGACGAGCCGGTTGGCAGGGTGTCCGGCTTAACAAACTGCCCTGTGGAAGCCTCGGGATTGGGTGACCACAGTATAACTAGATCCCCCCGCGGTCCTCGAGCCAGGGATCCCGGAGGCGGTGGTGGCTCAACGGCATTACGGCAATACGCACGGCTATACGGATTACGAGAATGCTCAGTTACCCTGACTCGCATTGAGGGGGTGCAGTCTCCGGTAACTGGGCAGGTTGACGCCGCAACAAACCCTCTCGGCGGTCCAAACTCTGTCAGAGAACCTCCGAGTGCGGGGCAACCCGCCGCCGACCCTCGGGGGGACTCCCGCCAAGTCCCCCCAGCGAATGGGGCTCAGGGGAATGATCCAGGAGTGGTAATTATGTTGCCTCTCAGGGACTTCTCCTGTACCCTGTGTGGCGTGTCGGTGGGCACATGGACCAAAGTGCAAAAACACTTTGAGTCCCAGCATGGAAATGTGCCCATTAGATACAGTTGCAATTCGTGTAAGAAAACCTCACATCTGGGTCAAGCTATTGCTTGTCACATCCCGAAATGTAAAGGACCGATGGCTCCCCAACCACGGGGGGCAGTAGGTTGTTCGGGGTGTGCGGCTAGTTTTGACACTAACAGAGCGCTTAGTATTCACGAAATGCACGTTCACCCCGAGATTCGCAATCGGAAAAGGATTGAAGAAGCGAAGAAGAGGGAAGGTTCTGGAAGGGGCCAGGCGGAAGGGGAGGCAGGAGTGCGGACTACCCTGAAGGCACGGAGGACATTGCCCCAAAGGGGGGCAGCCCACTCAGGACCCACGGGTCCTACAGTGGGCAGCGGAACACCGTCTGAGCCTGCTGCGAGTTCATCGGTCCTTCCAACAAGGCCCAACTTGCCAGAGGGAGGCCTCCTTCAACTCTTGAAGGGGGTGGCCCGTCAAATGGTGAGCGAGGTGGAAGGCGATGGCACGGAGGATATCCGCACAATAAGAGCCTGGCTGGAAGGTGGCGACCAGATACCCGAACTGGTTGAGGCGGCAACGCAAGGGATGCTCCGAGGCTGGGGCCTTAGAGCGAGATTGCTCCCCACCCATAGACTTCGAAGGGCAACACCAGCGTCAAGAGCTGGCAGGCAGCGCCGAGGAAAAAGACTCGCCAAATCTCGCGCATTCCATACCTGCCAGCTCCTTTACAAAAGAGACCGAGCCCACCTTGCGGAAAAGATCCTGGACAGTAGCAAAGAGGGAAACTGTCCAATTCCGATAGACACGGTGTTTGAGGCGTATCGGGCAAAATGGGAGAACCCTGCTCCCTTTGGTGGGCTCGGTCGATTTGACGCCAGGGTGAGTGCTGATAACACTCACCTGGTGGGGAGTATTTCTCAAGGCGAGATCCAAGAGAGCTTACAGCAGGTATCGAACGCATCCGCACCTGGCCCCGACAGGATTGGGAAACGGGATATTCTCAATTGGGACCCCAGGTGCGAGACCCTCACGCGTCTGTTCAACATGTGGTGGTTCACAGGTGTCATACCTAACAGCCTGAAGAAAAGTCGTACAGTACTGATTCCAAAGACCACGGATCCAGGAGCGATGATGGAGATTGGTAGCTGGAGGCCGATCACCATCGGATCCATGATCTTAAGACTCTTCACTAGGGTGATCAACAAGCGACTGCAACAAACTTGTCCGATCCATCCTAGACAAAGGGGGTTTCGTCCCAGCCCCGGGTGCGCGGAGAACATTGAGGTACTGCAAAGCCTCGTCCGCCACTGCAAAGAAGAGCGGAGCCAACTTGCAGTAGTATTTGTCGACTTTGCACAGGCGTTTGACACCGTCTCACATGAGCACATCCTGTCAGCTCTTGTGCGGATGAACGTGGACCCTCACATGGTAAATCTAATCCAGCAGATTTACACGGACAGTACGACCTTTGTCGAGGTCGGAGGCGGGGTCACCTCCGAGATTACAGTGAGGGTTGGTGTCAAGCAAGGGGACCCCTTGTCACCCTTGCTTTTCAACCTGGCTTTGGACCCCCTTATCCAAGGTCTTGAACGCTTTGGCAAAGGTTACACCGTCATGGGTAATAAGATCACATCTATGGCCTTTGCAGACGACCTGGTGCTGATTGGAGGATCTTGGAGTGATATGGCACACAACCTCCAAATCCTGGAGGAATTCTGTCAAACCACCTCCTTGAGAGTAAATCAGGGAAAGTGTCATAGCTTTCTCATCAGGCCCTGCAGCGGTGCGTTCACGGTCAATGATTGCGCCCCATGGGTTCTGGGGGGCACGGCCCTGCAGCAAACAAACATCGATGACACTATCAAATACTTGGGTGTCAAATTCAACCCCTGGGGAGGGGTTGAAAAGCCTGACCTGGAGGTGGCTCTTGAACAGTGGTGCCAGAAGATCGGGAAATCACTCCTTAAACCCACACAGAGGGTGGTCCTCCTCAATCAGTATACCATCCCACGACTTTTCTACCAGGCTGATCTCTGCGAGGTCAATGACGGTGTACTCCGGAGCCTAGACGGGACAATCAGGAGGTTTGTGAAGAAATGGCTCCACCTTCCACAAAGTACCTGTGATGGGCTAATCTATGCAAAGAACCGGGATGGCGGCCTGGGGATATGCAAGCTCGCTCGGCAAATCCCGTCAACTCAGGTGAGGAGGCTTTACAACCTCTTTCATTCTGAGGATCAGTTGGTGCGGAACATAATGAACAACTCTCGCTCGAAAGCCAAGTTCAAGGGGGCGTGGCGGAGAGCCGGTGGAAACGATGATGCCCTCCCGGCTCTGGGCGGGAGGGATTCGAACGTAAGAGGAGACACCACCGGCTCGTTGACTGGCCACCACCGGGTGTGCCCAGTCCCGAGTGACTGGAGACGGGATGAATTTCTGAAATGGGCGGGCCTTCCAACACAAGGAGTGGGGATACTCTGCTTCCACAATTCCACCGCCAGTAACCACTGGCTGGGTAATCCCACGGGATTTACCCAACGTTCGTATATAGCAGCGCTGCAGGTACGGGCGTGTGTATTCCCCACCCTTGAGTTTCGGTGTCGTGGTAGGGCTAAGACGGGAACGGCTTGTAGGCGATGCTCATTCAGATCTGAGTCCTGTTCGCACATCCTAGGGCAATGCCCAGCTATGCAAGAGGCTAGGATTGCCCGGCACTCCAAATTGTGCCGTCTCCTCGGTGCTGAGGCTGAGCTTCATGGATGGGAAACACACCGAGAATGGGAGTTCAGGACCCTCCAGGGGGAACTGCGACGACTTGACTTGGTGCTCGTCCGTGATTCTAAGGCCTTGGCCATTGACCTAACGGTGCGTTACGAGTATGCTCCTGACTCCCTCTCCAGGGCGGCTCAGGAGAAACTTGACTATTACGGCCCCCACAACGAGGTAATCAAGCGGGAGTTGAGGGTTGAAGAGGTGGAGGTCATTGGGTTCCCTTTAGGGGCAAGGGGCCTATGGCACACCGGAAATTACAGGACACTGACGGCAATCGGACTCAGCCGGGCAAGGGTCAGGTCATTCAGCAGGTTGATGAGTCGGAGGACTCTCCTCTACTCGTTGGACTTGTTGAGGGCCTTTCAATTGTCCCTGAGGACCTAAATAGAACAAGAATTATTGAAGTATGTCAAATGTTGGTTAGGATTGAATATCTGAGGGCCAAGTAGGGTGGTGGGTACAGGCGTCCCATCATTTCTGCTCATTGGTGGTTCGGACAAGGTGAGGTATACCACCAACTTAATAAGCCTGCCGGCCGGGCGCAGTCGGGAAACTGGGAGGACTCCCGTAGCCTTCCTGGTATAACCCCGGCTCCGTTTCTTGTTGTCTCGAACTGCCTTGATGTGGCATCACAGAAGTGGAAACCCACTCCTCCGCATGGTAGACCTTGGGGCAGCAAGTCCGGTCGGGCCTGAGGGATGCGGCTGTGCCTGCGGATAAGGTGGCTAGTAGGGAAGTCGCCCTTCCAAACGCCATTGGACCGTAGGTTCGGGTCCCATCCACAGGGAAAAAGTGAGGGCGGACAAGCCGGTTGTTATGTTTTTGGCTGGAGCGGACAAGGGGCACTGGGAAAGGAACCACCAGCTTGGTAGTAGTGAGCGGAAAACCCGGACCGAGGGGGATATCGCAGGAGTGACGCTGATTCCTGGTGGGGGGGTTTAGCTACCCCCCATCGGGGCGGGACGGTCTGCCTGTTTGTTGTCCCCCAAAACCCGAAAGATGGATTTCTGGAAACAGCTGAGGAGCTTTCCGCGGACGGGTGCGGGGCGGGGAAGGCCATGAGCTGGGCCCTCCCCCTGCGGGGGTTCTCCTGCGGCAGGGGGACGGGGAAACAGTGATGGTAGGAGGCTCCCCGCTACCGCACTCTGGGTCGCGGACGGAAGTCCTTCTCTGGTGTAAGTCCTTCCCGGGCCAAAAAGCGCTAGGGAAAGAGGGTGGGGTTGCCGGGGCAGGGCAGCTGGCACCCTACCGATCTGGGGCGGTGTGTGGAACGGTGGAGTTACCCCCCATGAGATAAGCTCAGGATGGTCAAGAAAGTGCCAGATGGAAGGTAAGATGGGCGGAGTCGGTTGGGCAGGGTCTAATTTTCCCGTTGTTCTGCTTTGTCATTACAGATGCGGACAAGGTTCGGAGCAGGTGGGTTCAGGTGCGAGGGCGAAGGTTCCGTGATCCGGCAGTGGGGCGGTGGGCTCGTATTGGTATGAACCACTGCCGCGACACGGAATGTAGTCTGAAAAATGGCTACAAATGACGAAGGAGTGCGGCCCTCCATCCATGCGCTTCTATACGGTGACGTAAGTATGTGGGTTTTGACTATTTAGTTATAGTCTGGCATTTTTAAATGCCGCATCTCCGGATGCAGTAGAATGGAGTACGGGACTCCTCAATCTCGGAAAGTCGCCCCCCCGGACATCGTACCAGGTGACGATGTCTGAATTGACTCGGGGGACGGCCAGACCCATAGCCAAATGCCTCGTCATCTAATTAGTGACGCGCATGAATGGATGAACGAGATTCCCACTGTCCCTACCTGCTATCTAGCGAAACCACAGCCAAGGGAACGGGCTTGGCAGAATCAGCGGGGAAAGAAGACCCTGTTGAGGTTGACCCGGGGGTTGGAAACAGCGCATGCGCTGCGAGCCCGCGCCGCATGTGCTGCGGACGCGCGGCGCATGCGCCACCGGCCCCCGCCCCCCGCCCACGGCCCTTTCGCCGCCCGGGCCCCGCCTCCCCTCGCCCGGCGGGCGCTCAGTCTCCCGTTTTGGCCGCTTTCGCCGTTTTCGGCCCGACTTCCAAAATCTAGATGGTACTGATACTTTGCATTAATTATATAATTTATAAAAGCCATTTTCCATTAGAATGAATGTACGTATTTTTATTTTATATTTATTTTTCAATAAATGCTTTTCCCAGGATAACCATTCAAATATATTTTTGTTCTATAATATTTTATGATTATTATTTAGAATTTTCAGAGTTTTTTATGATACTATGCATTAATTATATAATTTTTAAAAGCTATTTTTTCCATTAGAATGAATATACATATTTTTATTTTATATTTATTTATTTATTTTTCAATAAATGCTTTTTCCCAGGGTAACCGTTCAAATATGTTTTTGTTCTATAATATTTTATGATTATTATTTAGAATTTTCACATTTTTTTTATGATACTTTGCATTAATTATATAATTTTTAAAAGCTATTTTTTCCATTAGAATGAATATACATATTTTTATTTTATATTTATTTATTTATTTTTCAATAAATGCTTTTTCCCAGGGTAACCGTTCAAATATATTTTTGTTCTATAATATTTTATGAATATTATTTAGAATTTTCAGAGTTTTTTATGATACTTTGCATTAATTATAAAATTTTTAAAAGCTATTTTTCCATTAGAATGAATGTACATATTTTTATTTTATATTTATTTTTCAATAAATGCTTTTCCCAGGATAACCATTCAAATATATTTTTGTTCTATAATATTTTATGATTATTATTTAGAATTTTCAGAGTTTTTTATGATAATTTGCATTAATTATATAATTTTTAAAAGCTATTTTTCCATTAGAATGAATGTACATATTTTTATTTTATATTTATTTATTTATTTTTCAATAAATGTTTTTTCCCAGGGTAACCGTTCAAATATGTTTTTGTTCTATAATATTTTATGATTATTATTTAGAATTTTCAGAGTTTTTTATGATACTTTGCATTAATTATATAATTTTTAAAAGCTATTTTTTCCATTAGAATGAATATACATATTTTTATTTTATATTTATTTTTCAATAAATGCTTTTCCCAGGATAACCATTCAAATATATTTTTGTTCTATAATATTTTATGATTATTATTTAGAATTTTCATAGATTTTTATGATACTTTGCATTAATTATATAATTTTTAAAAGCTATTTTTTCCATTAGAATGAATATACATATTTTTATTTTATATTTATTTATTTATTTTTCAATAAATGCTTTTTCCCAGGGTAACCATTCAAATATGTTTTTGTTCTATAATATTTTATGATTATTATTTAGAATTTTCAGAGTTTTTTATGATACTTTCCATTAATTATATATTTTTTAAAAGCTATTTTTCCATTAGAATGAATGTACATATTTTTATTTTATATTTATTTTTCAATAAATGCTTTTCCCAGGATAACCATTCAAATATATTTTTGTTCTATAATATTTTATGATTATTATTTAGAATTTTCAGAGTTTTTTATGATACTTTGCATTAATTATATAATTTTTAAAAGCTATTTTTTCCATTAGAATGAATATACATATTTTTATTTTATATTTATTTATTTATTTTTCAATAAATGCTTTTTCCCAGGGTAACCGTTCAAATATATTTTTGTTCTATAATATTTTTTGAATATTATTTAGAATTTTCAGAGTTTTTTATGATACTTTGCATTAATTATAAAATTTTTAAAAGCTATTTTTCCATTAGAATGAATGTACATATTTTTATTTTATATTTATTTTTCAATAAATGCTTTTCCCAGGATAACCATTCAAATATATTTTTGTTCTATAATATTTTATGATTATTATTTAGAATTTTCAGAGTTTTTTATGATAATTTGCATTAATTATATAATTTTTAAAAGCTATTTTTCCATTAGAATGAATGTACATATTTTTATTTTATATTTATTTATTTATTTTTCAATAAATGCTTTTTCCCAGGGTAACCGTTCAAATATGTTTTTGTTCTATAATATTTTATGATTATTATTTAGAATTTTCAGAGTTTTTTATGATACTTTGCATTAATTATATAAATTTTAAAAGCTATTTTTTCCATTAGAATGAATATACATATTTTTATTTTATATTTATTTTTCAATAAATGCTTTTCCCAGGATAACCATTCAAATATATTTTTGTTCTATAATATTTTATGATTATTATTTAGAATTTTCATAGATTTTTATGATACTTTGCATTAATTATATAATTTTTAAAAGCTATTTTTTCCATTAGAATGAATATAAATATTTTTATTTTATATTTATTTATTTATTTTTCAATAAATGCTTTTTCCCAGGGTAACCATTCAAATATGTTTTTGTTCTATAATATTTTTTGATTATTATTTAGAATTTTCAGAGTTTTTTATGATACTTTCCATTAATTATATATTTTTTAAAAGCTATTTTTCCATTAGAATGAATGTACATATTTTTATTTTATATTTATTTTTCAATAAATGCTTTTCCCAGGATAACCATTCAAATATATTTTTGTTCTATAATATTTTATGATTATTATTTAGAATTTTCAGAGTTTTTTATGATACTTTGCACTAATTATATAATTTTTAAAAGCTATTTTTTCCATTAGAATGAATATACATATTTTTATTTTATATTTATTTATTTATTTTTCAATAAATGCTTTTTCCCAGGGTAACCGTTCAAATATGTTTTTGTTCTATAATATTTTATGATTATTATTTAGAATTTTCACATTTTTTTATGATACTTTGCATTAATTATATAATTTTTAAAAGCTATTTTTTCCATTAGAATGAATATACATATTTTTATTTTATATTTATTTATTTATTTTTCAATAAATGCTTTTTCCCAGGGTAACCGTTCAAATATATTTTTGTTCTATAATATTTTATGAATATTATTTAGAATTTTCAGAGTTTTTTATGATACTTTGCATTAATTATAAAATTTTTAAAAGCTATTTTTCCATTAGAATGAATGTACATATTTTTATTTTATATTTATTTTTCAATAAATGCTTTTCCCAGGATAACCATTCAAATATATTTTTGTTCTATAATATTTTATGATTATTATTTAGAATTTTCAGAGTTTTTATGATAATTTGCATTAATTATATAATTTTTAAAAGCTATTTTTCCATTAGAATGAATGTACATATTTTTATTTTATATTTATTTATTTATTTTTCAATAAATGTTTTTTCCCAGGGTAACCGTTCAAATATGTTTTTGTTCTATAATATTTTATGATTATTATTTAGAATTTTCAGAGTTTTTTATGATACTTTGCATTAATTATATAATTTTTAAAAGCTATTTTTTCCATTAGAATGAATATACATATTTTTATTTTATATTTATTTTTCAATAAATGCTTTTCCCAGGATAACCATTCAAATATATTTTTGTTCTATAATATTTTATGATTATTATTTAGAATTTTCATAGATTTTTATGATACTTTGCATTAATTATATAATTTTTAAAAGCTATTTTTTCCATTAGAATGAATATACATATTTTTATTTTATATTTATTTATTTATTTTTCAATAAATGCTTTTTCCCAGGGTAACCATTCAAATATGTTTTTGTTCTATAATATTTTATGATTATTATTTAGAATTTTCAGAGTTTTTTATGATACTTTCCATTAATTATATATTTTTTAAAAGCTATTTTTCCATTAGAATGAATGTACATATTTTTATTTTATATTTATTTTTCAATAAATGCTTTTCCCAGGATAACCATTCAAATATATTTTTGTTCTATAATATTTTATGATTATTATTTAGAATTTTCAGAGTTTTTTATGATACTTTGCATTAATTATATAATTTTTAAAAGCTATTTTTTCCATTAGAATGAATATACATATTTTTATTTTATATTTATTTATTTATTTTTCAATAAATGCTTTTTCCCAGGGTAACCGTTCAAATATATTTTTGTTCTATAATATTTTTTGAATATTATTTAGAATTTTCAGAGTTTTTTATGATACTTTGCATTAATTATAAAATTTTTAAAAGCTATTTTTCCATTAGAATGAATGTACATATTTTTATTTTATATTTATTTTTCAATAAATGCTTTTCCCAGGATAACCATTCAAATATATTTTTGTTCTATAATATTTTATGATTATTATTTAGAATTTTCAGAGTTTTTTATGATAATTTGCATTAATTATATAATTTTTAAAAGCTATTTTTCCATTAGAATGAATGTACATATTTTTATTTTATATTTATTTATTTATTTTTCAATAAATGCTTTTTCCCAGGGTAACCGTTCAAATATGTTTTTGTTCTATAATATTTTATGATTATTATTTAGAATTTTCAGAGTTTTTTATGATACTTTGCATTAATTATATAATTTTTAAAAGCTATTTTTTCCATTAGAATGAATATACATATTTTTATTTTATATTTATTTTTCAATAAATGCTTTTCCCAGGATAACCATTCAAATATATTTTTGTTCTATAATATTTTATGATTATTATTTAGAATTTTCATAGATTTTTATGATACTTTGCATTAATTATATAATTTTTAAAAGCTATTTTTTCCATTAGAATGAATATAAATATTTTTATTTTATATTTATTTATTTATTTTTCAATAAATGCTTTTTCCCAGGGTAACCATTCAAATATGTTTTTGTTCTATAATATTTTTTGATTATTATTTAGAATTTTCAGAGTTTTTTATGATACTTTCCATTAATTATATATTTTTTAAAAGCTATTTTTCCATTAGAATGAATGTACATATTTTTATTTTATATTTATTTTTCAATAAATGCTTTTCCCAGGATAACCATTCAAATATATTTTTGTTCTATAATATTTTATGATTATTATTTAGAATTTTCAGAGTTTTTTATGATACTTTGCATTAATTATATAATTTTTAAAAGCTATTTTTTCCATTAGAATGAATATACATATTTTTATTTTATATTTATTTATTTATTTTTCAATAAATGCTTTTTCCCAGGGTAACCGTTCAAATATGTTTTTGTTCTATAATATTTTATGATTATTATTTAGAATTTTCACATTTTTTTATGATACTTTGCATTAATTATATAATTTTTAAAAGCTATTTTTTCCATTAGAATGAATATACATATTTTTATTTTATATTTATTTATTTATTTTTCAATAAATGCTTTTTCCCAGGGTAACCGTTCAAATATATTTTTGTTCTATAATATTTTATGAATATTATTTAGAATTTTCAGAGTTTTTTATGATACTTTGCATTAATTATAAAATTTTTAAAAGCTATTTTTCCATTAGAATGAATGTACATATTTTTATTTTATATTTATTTTTCAATAAATGCTTTTCCCAGGATAACCATTCAAATATATTTTTGTTCTATAATATTTTATGATTATTATTTAGAATTTTCAGAGTTTTTTATGATAATTTGCATTAATTATATAATTTTTAAAAGCTATTTTTCCATTAGAATGAATGTACATATTTTTATTTTATATTTATTTATTTATTTTTCAATAAATGCTTTTTCCCAGGGTAACCATTCAAATATGTTTTTGTTCTATAATATTTTATGATTATTATTTAGAATTTTCAGAGTTTTTTATGATACTTTGCATTAATTATATAATTTTTAAAAGCTATTTTTCCATTAGAATGAATGTACATATTTTTATTTTATATTTATTTTTCATTAAATGCTTTTTCCCAGGGTAACCGTTCAAATATATTTTTGTTCTATAATATTTTATGATTATTATTTTGAATTTTCAGAGTTTTTATGATACTTTGCATTAATTATATAATTTTTAAAAGCTATTTTTTCCATTAGAATGAATATACATATTTTTATTTTATATTTATTTATTTATTTTTCAATAAATCCTTTTTCCCAGGGTAACCGTTCAAATATGTTTTTGTTCTATAATATTTTATGATTATTATTTACAATTTTCAGAGTTTTTTATGATACTTTGCATTAATTATATAATTTTTAAAAGTTATTTTTTTCCATTAGAATGAATGTACATATTTTTATTTTATATTTATTTTTCAATAAATGCTTTTTCCCAGGGTAACCGTTCGAATATATTTTTGTTCTATAATATTTTATGATTATTATTTACAATTTTCAGAGTTTTTTATGATACTTTGCATTAATTATATAATTTTTAAAAGCTATTTTTTCCATTAGAATGAATATACATACTTTTATTTTATATTTATTTATTTATTTTTCAATAAATGCTTTTTCCCAGGGTAACCGTTCAAATATGTTTTTGTTCTATAATATTTTATGATTATTATTTTGAATTTTCAGAGTTGTTTATGATACTTTGCATTAATTATATAATTTATAAAAGCCATTTTCCATTAGAATGAATGTACGTATTTTTATTTTATATTTATTTTTCAATAAATGCTTTTCCCAGGATAACCATTCAAATATATTTTTGTTCTATAATATTTTATGATTATTATTTAGAATTTTCAGAGTTTTTTATGATACTATGCATTAATTATATAATTTTTAAAAGCTATTTTTTCCATTAGAATGAATATACATATTTTTATTTTATATTTATTTATTTATTTTTCAATAAATGCTTTTTCCCAGGGTAACCGTTCAAATATGTTTTTGTTCTATAATATTTTATGATTATTATTTAGAATTTTCACATTTTTTTATGATACTTTGCATTAATTATATAATTTTTAAAAGCTATTTTTTCCATTAGAATGAATATACATATTTTTATTTTATATTTATTTATTTATTTTTCAATAAATGCTTTTTCCCAGGGTAACCGTTCAAATATATTTTTGTTCTATAATATTTTATGAATATTATTTAGAATTTTCAGAGTTTTTTATGATACTTTGCATTAATTATAAAATTTTTAAAAGCTATTTTTCCATTAGAATGAATGTACATATTTTTATTTTATATTTATTTTTCAATAAATGCTTTTCCCAGGATAACCATTCAAATATATTTTTGTTCTATAATATTTTATGATTATTATTTAGAATTTTCAGAGTTTTTTATGATAATTTGCATTAATTATATAATTTTTAAAAGCTATTTTTCCATTAGAATGAATGTACATATTTTTATTTTATATTTATTTATTTATTTTTCAATAAATGCTTTTTCCCAGGGTAACCGTTCAAATATGTTTTTGTTCTATAATATTTTATGATTATTATTTAGAATTTTCAGAGTTTTTTATGATACTTTGCATTAATTATATAAATTTTAAAAGCTATTTTTTCCATTAGAATGAATATACATATTTTTATTTTATATTTATTTTTCAATAAATGCTTTTCCCAGGATAACCATTCAAATATATTTTTGTTCTATAATATTTTATGATTATTATTTAGAATTTTCATAGATTTTTATGATACTTTGCATTAATTATATAATTTTTAAAAGCTATTTTTTCCATTAGAATGAATATAAATATTTTTATTTTATATTTATTTATTTATTTTTCAATAAATGCTTTTTCCCAGGGTAACCATTCAAATATGTTTTTGTTCTATAATATTTTTTGATTATTATTTAGAATTTTCAGAGTTTTTTATGATACTTTCCATTAATTATATATTTTTTAAAAGCTATTTTTCCATTAGAATGAATGTACATATTTTTATTTTATATTTATTTTTCAATAAATGCTTTTCCCAGGATAACCATTCAAATATATTTTTGTTCTATAATATTTTATGATTATTATTTAGAATTTTCAGAGTTTTTTATGATACTTTGCATTAATTATATAATTTTTAAAAGCTATTTTTTCCATTAGAATGAATATACATATTTTTATTTTATATTTATTTATTTATTTTTCAATAAATGCTTTTTCCCAGGGTAACCGTTCAAATATGTTTTTGTTCTATAATATTTTATGATTATTATTTAGAATTTTCACATTTTTTTATGATACTTTGCATTAATTATATAATTTTTAAAAGCTATTTTTTCCATTAGAATGAATATACATATTTTTATTTTATATTTATTTATTTATTTTTCAATAAATGCTTTTTCCCAGGGTAACCGTTCAAATATATTTTTGTTCTATAATATTTTATGAATATTATTTAGAATTTTCAGAGTTTTTTATGATACTTTGCATTAATTATAAAATTTTTAAAAGCTATTTTTCCATTAGAATGAATGTACATATTTTTATTTTATATTTATTTTTCAATAAATGCTTTTCCCAGGATAACCATTCAAATATATTTTTGTTCTATAATATTTTATGATTATTATTTAGAATTTTCAGAGTTTTTTATGATAATTTGCATTAATTATATAATTTTTAAAAGCTATTTTTCCATTAGAATGAATGTACATATTTTTATTTTATATTTATTTATTTATTTTTCAATAAATGTTTTTTCCCAGGGTAACCGTTCAAATATGTTTTTGTTCTATAATATTTTATGATTATTATTTAGAATTTTCAGAGTTTTTTATGATACTTTGCATTAATTATATAATTTTTAAAAGCTATTTTTTCCATTAGAATGAATATACAAATTTTTATTTTATATTTATTTTTCAATAAATGCTTTTCCCAGGATAACCATTCAAATATATTTTTGTTCTATAATATTTTATGATTATTATTTAGAATTTTCATAGATTTTTATGATACTTTGCATTAATTATATAATTTTTAAAAGCTATTTTTTCCATTAGAATGAATATACATATTTTTATTTTATATTTATTTATTTATTTTTCAATAAATGCTTTTTCCCAGGGTAACCATTCAAATATGTTTTTGTTCTATAATATTTTATGATTATTATTTAGAATTTTCAGAGTTTTTTATGATACTTTCCATTAATTATATATTTTTTAAAAGCTATTTTTCCATTAGAATGAATGTACATATTTTTATTTTATATTTATTTTTCAATAAATGCTTTTCCCAGGATAACCATTCAAATATATTTTTGTTCTATAATATTTTATGATTATTATTTAGAATTTTCAGAGTTTTTTATGATACTTTGCATTAATTATATAATTTTTAAAAGCTATTTTTTCCATTAGAATGAATATACATATTTTTATTTTATATTTATTTATTTATTTTTCAATAAATGCTTTTTCCCAGGGTAACCGTTCAAATATATTTTTGTTCTATAATATTTTTTGAATATTATTTAGAATTTTCAGAGTTTTTTATGATACTTTGCATTAATTATAAAATTTTTAAAAGCTATTTTTCCATTAGAATGAATGTACATATTTTTATTTTATATTTATTTTTCAATAAATGCTTTTCCCAGGATAACCATTCAAATATATTTTTGTTCTATAATATTTTATGATTATTATTTAGAATTTTCAGAGTTTTTTATGATAATTTGCATTAATTATATAATTTTTAAAAGCTATTTTTCCATTAGAATGAATGTACATATTTTTATTTTATATTTATTTATTTATTTTTCAATAAATGCTTTTTCCCAGGGTAACCGTTCAAATATGTTTTTGTTCTATAATATTTTATGATTATTATTTAGAATTTTCAGAGTTTTTTATGATACTTTGCATTAATTATATAATTTTTAAAAGCTATTTTTTCCATTAGAATGAATATACATATTTTTATTTTATATTTATTTTTCAATAAATGCTTTTCCCAGGATAACCATTCAAATATATTTTTGTTCTATAATATTTTATGATTATTATTTAGAATTTTCATAGATTTTTATGATACTTTGCATTAATTATATAATTTTTAAAAGCTATTTTTTCCATTAGAATGAATATAAATATTTTTATTTTATATTTATTTATTTATTTTTCAATAAATGCTTTTTCCCAGGGTAACCATTCAAATATGTTTTTGTTCTATAATATTTTTTGATTATTATTTAGAATTTTCAGAGTTTTTTATGATACTTTCCATTAATTATATATTTTTTAAAAGCTATTTTTCCATTAGAATGAATGTACATATTTTTATTTTATATTTATTTTTCAATAAATGCTTTTCCCAGGATAACCATTCAAATATATTTTTGTTCTATAATATTTTATGATTATTATTTAGAATTTTCAGAGTTTTTTATGATACTTTGCATTAATTATATAATTTTTAAAAGCTATTTTTTCCATTAGAATGAATATACATATTTTTATTTTATATTTATTTATTTATTTTTCAATAAATGCTTTTTCCCAGGGTAACCGTTCAAATATGTTTTTGTTCTATAATATTTTATGATTATTATTTAGAATTTTCACATTTTTTTATGATACTTTGCATTAATTATATAATTTTTAAAAGCTATTTTTTCCATTAGAATGAATATACATATTTTTATTTTATATTTATTTATTTATTTTTCAATAAATGCTTTTTCCCAGGGTAACCGTTCAAATATATTTTTGTTCTATAATATTTTATGAATATTATTTAGAATTTTCAGAGTTTTTTATGATACTTTGCATTAATTATAAAATTTTTAAAAGCTATTTTTCCATTAGAATGAATGTACATATTTTTATTTTATATTTATTTTTCAATAAATGCTTTTCCCAGGATAACCATTCAAATATATTTTTGTTCTATAATATTTTATGATTATTATTTAGAATTTTCAGAGTTTTTTATGATAATTTGCATTAATTATATAATTTTTAAAAGCTATTTTTCCATTAGAATGAATGTACATATTTTTATTTTATATTTATTTATTTATTTTTCAATAAATGCTTTTTCCCAGGGTAACCATTCAAATATGTTTTTGTTCTATAATATTTTATGATTATTATTTAGAATTTTCAGAGTTTTTTATGATACTTTGCATTAATTATATAATTTTTAAAAGCTATTTTTCCATTAGAATGAATGTACATATTTTTATTTTATATTTATTTTTCATTAAATGCTTTTTCCCAGGGTAACCGTTCAAATATATTTTTGTTCTATAATATTTTATGATTATTATTTTGAATTTTCAGAGTTTTTATGATACTTTGCATTAATTATATAATTTTTAAAAGCTATTTTTTCCATTAGAATGAATATACATATTTTTATTTTATATTTATTTATTTATTTTTCAATAAATCCTTTTTCCCAGGGTAACCGTTCAAATATGTTTTTGTTCTATAATATTTTATGATTATTATTTAGAATTTTCAGAGTTTTTTATGATACTTTGCATTAATTATATAATTTTTAAAAGTTATTTTTTTCCATTAGAATGAATGTACATATTTTTATTTTATATTTATTTTTCAATAAATGCTTTTTCCCAGGGTAACCGTTCGAATATATTTTTGTTCTATAATATTTTATGATTATTATTTACAATTTTCAGAGTTTTTTATGATACTTTGCATTAATTATATAATTTTTAAAAGCTATTTTTTCCATTAGAATGAATATACATACTTTTATTTTATATTTATTTATTTATTTTTCAATAAATGCTTTTTCCCAGGGTAACCGTTCAAATATGTTTTTGTTCTATAATATTTTATGATTATTATTTTGAATTTTCAGAGTTGTTTATGATACTTTGCATTAATTATATAATTTATAAAAGCCATTTTCCATTAGAATGAATGTACGTATTTTTATTTTATATTTATTTTTCAATAAATGCTTTTCCCAGGATAACCATTCAAATATATTTTTGTTCTATAATATTTTATGATTATTATTTAGAATTTTCAGAGTTTTTTATGATACTATGCATTAATTATATAATTTTTAAAAGCTATTTTTTCCATTAGAATGAATATACATATTTTTATTTTATATTTATTTATTTATTTTTCAATAAATGCTTTTTCCCAGGGTAACCGTTCAAATATGTTTTTGTTCTATAATATTTTATGATTATTATTTAGAATTTTCACATTTTTTTATGATACTTTGCATTAATTATATAATTTTTAAAAGCTATTTTTTCCATTAGAATGAATATACATATTTTTATTTTATATTTATTTATTTATTTTTCAATAAATGCTTTTTCCCAGGGTAACCGTTCAAATATATTTTTGTTCTATAATATTTTATGAATATTATTTAGAATTTTCAGAGTTTTTTATGATACTTTGCATTAATTATAAAATTTTTAAAAGCTATTTTTCCATTAGAATGAATGTACATATTTTTATTTTATATTTATTTTTCAATAAATGCTTTTCCCAGGATAACCATTCAAATATATTTTTGTTCTATAATATTTTATGATTATTATTTAGAATTTTCAGAGTTTTTTATGATAATTTGCATTAATTATATAATTTTTAAAAGCTATTTTTCCATTAGAATGAATGTACATATTTTTATTTTATATTTATTTATTTATTTTTCAATAAATGTTTTTTCCCAGGGTAACCGTTCAAATATGTTTTTGTTCTATAATATTTTATGATTATTATTTAGAATTTTCAGAGTTTTTTATGATACTTTGCATTAATTATATAATTTTTAAAAGCTATTTTTTCCATTAGAATGAATATACATATTTTTATTTTATATTTATTTTTCAATAAATGCTTTTCCCAGGATAACCATTCAAATATATTTTTGTTCTATAATATTTTATGATTATTATTTAGAATTTTCATAGATTTTTATGATACTTTGCATTAATTATATAATTTTTAAAAGCTATTTTTTCCATTAGAATGAATATACATATTTTTATTTTATATTTATTTATTTATTTTTCAATAAATGCTTTTTCCCAGGGTAACCATTCAAATATGTTTTTGTTCTATAATATTTTATGATTATTATTTAGAATTTTCAGAGTTTTTTATGATACTTTCCATTAATTATATATTTTTTAAAAGCTATTTTTCCATTAGAATGAATGTACATATTTTTATTTTATATTTATTTTTCAATAAATGCTTTTCCCAGGATAACCATTCAAATATATTTTTGTTCTATAATATTTTATGATTATTATTTAGAATTTTCAGAGTTTTTTATGATACTTTGCATTAATTATATAATTTTTAAAAGCTATTTTTTCCATTAGAATGAATATACATATTTTTATTTTATATTTATTTATTTATTTTTCAATAAATGCTTTTTCCCAGGGTAACCGTTCAAATATATTTTTGTTCTATAATATTTTTTGAATATTATTTAGAATTTTCAGAGTTTTTTATGATACTTTGCATTAATTATAAAATTTTTAAAAGCTATTTTTCCATTAGAATGAATGTACATATTTTTATTTTATATTTATTTTTCAATAAATGCTTTTCCCAGGATAACCATTCAAATATATTTTTGTTCTATAATATTTTATGATTATTATTTAGAATTTTCAGAGTTTTTTATGATAATTTGCATTAATTATATAATTTTTAAAAGCTATTTTTCCATTAGAATGAATGTACATATTTTTATTTTATATTTATTTATTTATTTTTCAATAAATGCTTTTTCCCAGGGTAACCGTTCAAATATGTTTTTGTTCTATAATATTTTATGATTATTATTTAGAATTTTCAGAGTTTTTTATGATACTTTGCATTAATTATATAATTTTTAAAAGCTATTTTTTCCATTAGAATGAATATACATATTTTTATTTTATATTTATTTTTCAATAAATGCTTTTCCCAGGATAACCATTCAAATATATTTTTGTTCTATAATATTTTATGATTATTATTTAGAATTTTCATAGATTTTTATGATACTTTGCATTAATTATATAATTTTTAAAAGCTATTTTTTCCATTAGAATGAATATAAATATTTTTATTTTATATTTATTTATTTATTTTTCAATAAATGCTTTTTCCCAGGGTAACCATTCAAATATGTTTTTGTTCTATAATATTTTTTGATTATTATTTAGAATTTTCAGAGTTTTTATGATACTTTCCATTAATTATATATTTTTTAAAAGCTATTTTTCCATTAGAATGAATGTACATATTTTTATTTTATATTTATTTTTCAATAAATGCTTTTCCCAGGATAACCATTCAAATATATTTTTGTTCTATAATATTTTATGATTATTATTTAGAATTTTCAGAGTTTTTTATGATACTTTGCATTAATTATATAATTTTTAAAAGCTATTTTTTCCATTAGAATGAATATACATATTTTTATTTTATATTTATTTATTTATTTTTCAATAAATGCTTTTTCCCAGGGTAACCGTTCAAATATGTTTTTGTTCTATAATATTTTATGATTATTATTTAGAATTTTCACATTTTTTTATGATACTTTGCATTAATTATATAATTTTTAAAAGCTATTTTTTCCATTAGAATGAATATACATATTTTTATTTTATATTTATTTATTTATTTTTCAATAAATGCTTTTTCCCAGGGTAACCGTTCAAATATATTTTTGTTCTATAATATTTTATGAATATTATTTAGAATTTTCAGAGTTTTTTATGATACTTTGCATTAATTATAAAATTTTTAAAAGCTATTTTTCCATTAGAATGAATGTACATATTTTTATTTTATATTTATTTTTCAATAAATGCTTTTCCCAGGATAACCATTCAAATATATTTTTGTTCTATAATATTTTATGATTATTATTTAGAATTTTCAGAGTTTTTTATGATAATTTGCATTAATTATATAATTTTTAAAAGCTATTTTTCCATTAGAATGAATGTACATATTTTTATTTTATATTTATTTATTTATTTTTCAATAAATGCTTTTTCCCAGGGTAACCGTTCAAATATGTTTTTGTTCTATAATATTTTATGATTATTATTTAGAATTTTCAGAGTTTTTTATGATACTTTGCATTAATTATATAATTTTTAAAAGCTATTTTTCCATTAGAATGAATGTACATATTTTTATTTTATATTTATTTTTCATTAAATGCTTTTTCCCAGGGTAACCGTTCAAATATATTTTTGTTCTATAATATTTTATGATTATTATTTTGAATTTTCAGAGTTTTTATGATACTTTGCATTAATTATATAATTTTTAAAAGCTATTTTTTCCATTAGAATGAATATACATATTTTTATTTTATATTTATTTATTTATTTTTCAATAAATCCTTTTTCCCAGGGTAACCGTTCAAATATGTTTTTGTTCTATAATATTTTATGATTATTATTTAGAATTTTCAGAGTTTTTTATGATACTTTGCATTAATTATATAATTTTTAAAAGTTATTTTTTTCCATTAGAATGAATGTACATATTTTTATTTTATATTTATTTTTCAATAAATGCTTTTTCCCAGGGTAACCGTTCGAATATATTTTTGTTCTATAATATTTTATGATTATTATTTACAATTTTCAGAGTTTTTTATGATACTTTGCATTAATTATATAATTTTTAAAAGCTATTTTTTCCATTAGAATGAATATACATACTTTTATTTTATATTTATTTATTTATTTTTCAATAAATGCTTTTTCCCAGGGTAACCGTTCAAATATGTTTTTGTTCTATAATATTTTATGATTATTATTTTGAATTTTCAGAGTTGTTTATGATACTTTGCATTAATTATATAATTTATAAAAGCCATTTTCCATTAGAATGAATGTACGTATTTTTATTTTATATTTATTTTTCAATAAATGCTTTTCCCAGGATAACCATTCAAATATATTTTTGTTCTATAATATTTTATGATTATTATTTAGAATTTTCAGAGTTTTTTATGATACTATGCATTAATTATATAATTTTTAAAAGCTATTTTTTCCATTAGAATGAATATACATATTTTTATTTTATATTTATTTATTTATTTTTCAATAAATGCTTTTTCCCAGGGTAACCGTTCAAATATGTTTTTGTTCTATAATATTTTATGATTATTATTTAGAATTTTCACATTTTTTTATGATACTTTGCATTAATTATATAATTTTTAAAAGCTATTTTTTCCATTAGAATGAATATACATATTTTTATTTTATATTTATTTATTTATTTTTCAATAAATGCTTTTTCCCAGGGTAACCGTTCAAATATATTTTTGTTCTATAATATTTTATGAATATTATTTAGAATTTTCAGAGTTTTTTATGATACTTTGCATTAATTATAAAATTTTTAAAAGCTATTTTTCCATTAGAATGAATGTACATATTTTTATTTTATATTTATTTTTCAATAAATGCTTTTCCCAGGATAACCATTCAAATATATTTTTGTTCTATAATATTTTATGATTATTATTTAGAATTTTCAGAGTTTTTTATGATAATTTGCATTAATTATATAATTTTTAAAAGCTATTTTTCCATTAGAATGAATGTACATATTTTTATTTTATATTTATTTATTTATTTTTCAATAAATGTTTTTTCCCAGGGTAACCGTTCAAATATGTTTTTGTTCTATAATATTTTATGATTATTATTTAGAATTTTCAGAGTTTTTTATGATACTTTGCATTAATTATATAATTTTTAAAAGCTATTTTTTCCATTAGAATGAATATACATATTTTTATTTTATATTTATTTTTCAATAAATGCTTTTCCCAGGATAACCATTCAAATATATTTTTGTTCTATAATATTTTATGATTATTATTTAGAATTTTCATAGATTTTTATGATACTTTGCATTAATTATATAATTTTTAAAAGCTATTTTTCCATTAGAATGAATATACATATTTTTATTTTATATTTATTTATTTATTTTTCGATAAATGCTTTTTCCCAGGGTAACCGTTCCAATATGTTTTTGTTCTATAATATTTTATGACTATTATTATGAATTTTCAGAGTTTTTTATGATACTTTGCATTAATTATATAATTTTTAAAAGCTATTTTTTCCATTAGAATGAATATACATATTTTTATTTTATAATTATTTATTTATTTTTCAATAAATGCTTTTTCCCAGGGTAACCGTTCAAATATGTTTTTGTTCTATAATATTTTATGATTATTATTTAGAATTTTCATAGATTTTTATGATACTTTGCATTAATTATATAATTTTTAAAAGCTATTTTTTCCATTAGAATGAATATACATATTTTTATTTTATATTTATTTATTTATTTTTCAATAAATGCTTTTTCCCAGGGTAACCATTCAAATATGTTTTTGTTCTATAATATTTTATGATTATTATTTAGAATTTTCAGAGTTTTTTATGATACTTTCCATTAATTATATATTTTTTAAAAGCTATTTTTCCATTAGAATGAATGTACATATTTTTATTTTATATTTATTTTTCAATAAATGCTTTTCCCAGGATAACCATTCAAATATATTTTTGTTCTATAATATTTTATGATTATTATTTAGAATTTTCAGAGTTTTTTATGATACTTTGCATTAATTATATAATTTTTAAAAGCTATTTTTTCCATTAGAATGAATATACATATTTTTATTTTATATTTATTTATTTATTTTTCAATAAATGCTTTTTCCCAGGGTAACCGTTCAAATATATTTTTGTTCTATAATATTTTTTGAATATTATTTAGAATTTTCAGAGTTTTTTATGATACTTTGCATTAATTATAAAATTTTTAAAAGCTATTTTTCCATTAGAATGAATGTACATATTTTTATTTTATATTTATTTTTCAATAAATGCTTTTCCCAGGATAACCATTCAAATATATTTTTGTTCTATAATATTTTATGATTATTATTTAGAATTTTCAGAGTTTTTTATGATAATTTGCATTAATTATATAATTTTTAAAAGCTATTTTTCCATTAGAATGAATGTACATATTTTTATTTTATATTTATTTATTTATTTTTCAATAAATGCTTTTTCCCAGGGTAACCGTTCAAATATGTTTTTGTTCTATAATATTTTATGATTATTATTTAGAATTTTCAGAGTTTTTTATGATACTTTGCATTAATTATATAATTTTTAAAAGCTATTTTTTCCATTAGAATGAATATACATATTTTTATTTTATATTTATTTTTCAATAAATGCTTTTCCCAGGATAACCATTCAAATATATTTTTGTTCTATAATATTTTATGATTATTATTTAGAATTTTCATAGATTTTTATGATACTTTGCATTAATTATATAATTTTTAAAAGCTATTTTTTCCATTAGAATGAATATAAATATTTTTATTTTATATTTATTTATTTATTTTTCAATAAATGCTTTTTCCCAGGGTAACCGTTCAAATATGTTTTTGTTCTATAATATTTTATGATTATTATTTAGAATTTTCACATTTTTTTATGATACTTTGCATTAATTATATAATTTTTAAAAGCTATTTTTTCCATTAGAATGAATATACATATTTTTATTTTATATTTATTTATTTATTTTTCAATAAATGCTTTTTCCCAGGGTAACCGTTCAAATATATTTTTGTTCTATAATATTTTATGAATATTATTTAGAATTTTCAGAGTTTTTTATGATACTTTGCATTAATTATAAAATTTTTAAAAGCTATTTTTCCATTAGAATGAATGTACATATTTTTATTTTATATTTATTTTTCAATAAATGCTTTTCCCAGGATAACCATTCAAATATATTTTTGTTCTATAATATTTTATGATTATTATTTAGAATTTTCAGAGTTTTTTATGATAATTTGCATTAATTATATAATTTTTAAAAGCTATTTTTCCATTAGAATGAATGTACATATTTTTATTTTATATTTATTTATTTATTTTTCAATAAATGCTTTTTCCCAGGGTAACCGTTCAAATATGTTTTTGTTCTATAATATTTTATGATTATTATTTAGAATTTTCAGAGTTTTTTATGATACTTTGCATTAATTATATAATTTTTAAAAGCTATTTTTCCATTAGAATGAATGTACATATTTTTATTTTATATTTATTTTTCATTAAATGCTTTTTCCCAGGGTAACCGTTCAAATATATTTTTGTTCTATAATATTTTATGATTATTATTTTGAATTTTCAGAGTTTTTATGATACTTTGCATTAATTATATAATTTTTAAAAGCTATTTTTTCCATTAGAATGAATATACATATTTTTATTTTATATTTATTTATTTATTTTTCAATAAATCCTTTTTCCCAGGGTAACCGTTCAAATATGTTTTTGTTCTATAATATTTTATGATTATTATTTAGAATTTTCAGAGTTTTTTATGATACTTTGCATTAATTATATAATTTTTAAAAGTTATTTTTTTCCATTAGAATGAATGTACATATTTTTATTTTATATTTATTTTTCAATAAATGCTTTTTCCCAGGGTAACCGTTCGAATATATTTTTGTTCTATAATATTTTATGATTATTATTTACAATTTTCAGAGTTTTTTATGATACTTTGCATTAATTATATAATTTTTAAAAGCTATTTTTTCCATTAGAATGAATATACATACTTTTATTTTATATTTATTTATTTATTTTTCAATAAATGCTTTTTCCCAGGGTAACCGTTCAAATATGTTTTTGTTCTATAATATTTTATGATTATTATTTTGAATTTTCAGAGTTGTTTATGATACTTTGCATTAATTATATAATTTATAAAAGCCATTTTCCATTAGAATGAATGTACGTATTTTTATTTTATATTTATTTTTCAATAAATGCTTTTCCCAGGATAACCATTCAAATATATTTTTGTTCTATAATATTTTATGATTATTATTTAGAATTTTCAGAGTTTTTTATGATACTATGCATTAATTATATAATTTTTAAAAGCTATTTTTTCCATTAGAATGAATATACATATTTTTATTTTATATTTATTTATTTATTTTTCAATAAATGCTTTTTCCCAGGGTAACCGTTCAAATATGTTTTTGTTCTATAATATTTTATGATTATTATTTAGAATTTTCACATTTTTTTATGATACTTTGCATTAATTATATAATTTTTAAAAGCTATTTTTTCCATTAGAATGAATATACATATTTTTATTTTATATTTATTTATTTATTTTTCAATAAATGCTTTTTCCCAGGGTAACCGTTCAAATATATTTTTGTTCTATAATATTTTATGAATATTATTTAGAATTTTCAGAGTTTTTTATGATACTTTGCATTAATTATAAAATTTTTAAAAGCTATTTTTCCATTAGAATGAATGTACATATTTTTATTTTATATTTATTTTTCAATAAATGCTTTTCCCAGGATAACCATTCAAATATATTTTTGTTCTATAATATTTTATGATTATTATTTAGAATTTTCAGAGTTTTTTATGATAATTTGCATTAATTATATAATTTTTAAAAGCTATTTTTCCATTAGAATGAATGTACATATTTTTATTTTATATTTATTTATTTATTTTTCAATAAATGTTTTTTCCCAGGGTAACCGTTCAAATATGTTTTTGTTCTATAATATTTTATGATTATTATTTAGAATTTTCAGAGTTTTTTATGATACTTTGCATTAATTATATAATTTTTAAAAGCTATTTTTTCCATTAGAATGAATATACATATTTTTATTTTATATTTATTTTTCAATAAATGCTTTTCCCAGGATAACCATTCAAATATATTTTTGTTCTATAATATTTTATGATTATTATTTAGAATTTTCATAGATTTTTATGATACTTTGCATTAATTATATAATTTTTAAAAGCTATTTTTCCATTAGAATGAATATACATATTTTTATTTTATATTTATTTATTTATTTTTCGATAAATGCTTTTTCCCAGGGTAACCGTTCCAATATGTTTTTGTTCTATAATATTTTATGACTATTATTATGAATTTTCAGAGTTTTTTATGATACTTTGCATTAATTATATAATTTTTAAAAGCTATTTTTTCCATTAGAATGAATATACATATTTTTATTTTATAATTATTTATTTATTTTTCAATAAATGCTTTTTCCCAGGGTAACCGTTCAAATATGTTTTTGTTCTATAATATTTTATGATTATTATTTAGAATTTTCAGAGTTTTTTATGATACTTTGCATTAATTATATAATTTTTAAGAGCTATTTTTCCATTGGAATGAATATACATATTTTTATTTTATATTTATTTATTTATTTATTTTTCAATAAAAGCTTTTTCCCAGGATAACCGTTCAAATATATTTTTGTTCTATAATATTTTATGATTATTATTTAGAATTTTCCGAGTTTTTTATGATACTTTGCATTAATTATATAATTTTTAAGAGCTATTTTTTTTCCATTAGAATGAATATACATACTTTTATTTTATATTTATTTATTTATTTTTCAAAAAATGCTTTTTCCCAGGGTAACCGTTCAAATATGTTTTTGTTCTATAATATTTTATGATTATTATTTTGAATTTTCAGAGTTTTTTATGATACTTTGCATTAATTATATAATTTTTAAAAGCTATTTTTCCATTAGAATAAAAGTACATATTTTTATTTTATATTTATTTTTCAATAAATGCTTTTTCCCAGGATAACCATTCAAATATTTTTTTGTTCCATAATAATTTATGATTATTATTTAGAATTTTCAGAGTTTTTTATGATACTTTGCATTAATTATATAATTTTTAAAAGCTATTTTTTCCATTAGAATAAATATACATATTTTTATTTTATATTTATTTATTTATTTTTCAATAAATGCTTTTTCCCAGGGTAACCGCTCAAATAAATTTTTGTTCTATAATATTTTATGATTATTATTTAGAATTTTCATAGTTTTTTATGATACTTTGCATTAATTATATAATTTTTAAAAGCTATTTTTTCCATTAGAATGAATATACATATTTTTATTTTATATTTATTTATTTATTTTTCAATAAATGCTTTTTCCCAGGGTAACCGTTCAAATATGTTTTTGTTCTATAATATTTTATGATTATTATTTTGAATTTTCAGAGTTTTTTATGATACTTTGCATTAATTATATAATTTTTAAAAGCTATTTTTCCATTAGAATGAATGTACATATTTTTATTTTATATTTATTTTTCAATAAATGCTTTTCCCAGGATAACCATTCAAATATATTTTTGTTCTATAATATTTTATGATTATTATTTAGAATTTTCAGAGTTTTTTATGATACTTTGCATTAATTATATAATTTTTAAAAGCTATTTTTTCCATTAGAATGAATATACATATTTTTATTTTATATTTATTTATTTATTTTTCAATAAATGCTTTTTCCCAGGGTAACCGTTCAAATATGTTTTTGTTCTATAATATTTTATGATTATTATTTAGAATTTTCACATTTTTTTATGATACTTTGCATTAATTATATAATTTTTAAAAGCTATTTTTTCCATTAGAATGAATATACATATTTTTATTTTATATTTATTTTTCAATAAATGCTTTTCCCAGGATAACCATTCAAATATATTTTTGTTCTATAATATTTTATGATTATTATTTAGAATTTTCAGAGTTTTTTATGATACTTTGCATTAATTATATAATTTTTAAAAGCTATTTTTTCCATTAGAACGAATATACATATTTTTATTTTATATTTATTTATTTATTTTTCAATAAATGCTTTTTCCCAGGGTAACCGTTCAAATAGGTTTTTGTTATATAATATTTTATGATTATTATTTAGAATTTTCAGAGTTTTTTATGATACTTTGCATTAATTATATAATTTTTAAAAGCTATTTTTCCATTAGAATGAATGTACATATTTTTATTTTATATTTATTTTTCATTAAATGCTTTTTCCCAGGGTAACCGTTCAAATATATTTTTGTTCTATAATATTTTATGATTATTATTTTGAATTTTCAGAGTTTTTATGATACTTTGCATTAATTATATAATTTTTAAAAGCTATTTTTTCCATTAGAATGAATATACATATTTTTATTTTATATTTATTTATTTATTTTTCAATAAATCCTTTTTCCCAGGGTAACCGTTCAAATATGTTTTTGTTCTATAATATTTTATGATTATTATTTAGAATTTTCAGAGTTTTTTTATGATACTTTGCATTAATTATATAATTTTTAAAAGTTATTTTTTTCCATTAGAATGAATGTACATATTTTTATTTTATATTTATTTTTCAATAAATGCTTTTTCCCAGGGTAACCGTTCGAATATATTTTTGTTCTATAATATTTTATGATTATTATTTACAATTTTCAGAGTTTTTTATGATACTTTGCATTAATTATATAATTTTTAAAAGCTATTTTTTCCATTAGAATGAATATACATACTTTTATTTTATATTTATTTATTTATTTTTCAATAAATGCTTTTTCCCAGGGTAACCGTTCAAATATGTTTTTGTTCTATAATATTTTATGATTATTATTTTGAATTTTCAGAGTTGTTTATGATACTTTGCATTAATTATATAATTTTTAAAAGCCATTTTCCATTAGAATGAATGTACGTATTTTTATTTTATATTTATTTTTCAATAAATGCTTTTCCCAGGATAACCATTCAAATATATTTTTGTTCTATAATATTTTATGATTATTATTTAGAATTTTCAGAGTTTTTTATGATACTTTGCATTAATTATATAATTTTTAAAAGCTATTTTTTCCATTAGAATGAATATACATATTTTTATTTTATATTTATTTATTTATTTTTCAATAAATGCTTTTTCCCAGGGTAACCGTTCAAATATGTTTTTGTTCTATAATATTTTATGATTATTATTTAGAATTTTCACATTTTTTATGATACTTTGCATTAATTATATAATTTTTAAAAGCTATTTTTTCCATTATGTAACGCCCCTGTGAGGCTTGACTCTTTATGTTTGTCAGTACTACAAGGCTGATGTGTTCGTTTGTTTTGAGGAGCTGATTGCAGAGGTCCTTCCCGATTGAGAACACCTGGTTCCAGTGCGCCAGAGGAGATAAAAGCTCCACCTCCAAGATCATCGGGCTCTCTGATCCTCGCTACCGGCAGTCCTTTGTTTTGGTTTCGTTTTGTGTTTGTTTTTAATTTAACACTACAACACTTCACGCCACTATCACTCATCCACATTTACACAACTGAGGTTGCTGACTAACCCATCTCATTATTCAGGTATTGTTTGATTACTTTACGTTATAATAAACCTTGTTTAAATCGATCGCTGAGTCCTTTCCCAGTTTTTGTCATGGCCTTTTAAGTGCGGTCGTGACAAAATGGGGGCTCGTCCGTTTTTGAACTGTTTGAGTAGCGCGATCTATATGAGATACTGGTAAATTTGTTTGAAATAGGTTGGTGGAGTGCTCGAGCGGTAAGTCGCGCATGTTAGTCTTTGTTTGGTAAGTCTTTGTTTGGTTTGATTATGAGCAGGGTAGCGCAAGGGCAATAAATTAACTTGTTTTCCCTGTTATTACAGCGATCTGATAAGGGATGTTTGAAGGAAAGGGCGCAGTGTTATTTTGTTGTTTTTGGTAGGGTAAGCGTTAGGCTTGGTGTGAAGTATATATATATATTGGTTTGTTTTCTTTTGTTTTTGTTATTAGTTAGGCTGGGGAAGGGGTAGTTAAGTCTTACGTTGTGGTAGGTGCCAGATGATAAGTGTGGGTCCTTGTGGATTATTGTTTAAAAAGCAGTTTGGAGTTTTCTCTGGTAGGCTGTAGCGACGATTCCCTTTTGGGGCTCGTTGAGCAGATTGGGGTTAGTGTTGTGGAGAACGTGGGTGAAGCTTTGCTTGGGAGCATGTCCGTGGTTCTGGGTGGGTTGCTAGCTTGCTAGTCGCTCTCCTGGTCCAGCGGTCTTCAGTGCGTAAATACCCACCACAAGTACCCACATGAAGACTAGAGTGGAGTTTAGGTAGTTGGGTGATGTTTAGATAGCGGGGAAACTCCAAACTGCGTGGAGGATTAGTCCTCTTAGTGCTCACAAGGAAACGCTACTGTCTAACTGGGACTGCTGCAACGGTAAGTTGTTGATTGTTGATTTTGCTGACTGTAATAGGTAATTAGTGGAAATGGCTGACTGTGAAATGTTTGTGGCGGCTCCGTCTGAGGAGGCTTTGGAGAAATGCACAAAGGAGCAGTTGCTTAAAATAGCTGAGCATTATTCTATTGTGGTGGCTGGAGATAAACGTATTAAAGAAAACATTAAAATGACGGTGAAAGCTGAATTAATTAAAAAGGGGATTATAACTGAAGAATTGGAGGAGCCCTCCACAATTCCCATTAGACCTATACAGATGCAGGGCCTCACTTTTGAGCAACAGAAGGAGCTACTAGTGATGCAAATGGATCATGAGAAACTTAAACAGGAGTTGGAAATTAAAAAACAAATTGAGTTAGAGAGGATTCGTCAGCAGACAGAGAAATCCAAGTTAGATCTGGAAGGATATCGTCTGTCTTTGGGTGAAGAGGGTAGGTGGCCCAGTGACGGTCGTAGTAAGCATGGGCCTGTTGGGGCACGTCCTTTTGATGTTAGTAATTTACGATTGTTACCGCAGTTTAATGAGAGAGACCCAGATGTCTTTTTTGTGATGTTTGAACGTATGGCTAAGGCGAGGGACTGGCCTGAGGAAGATTGTGCTCTAATGCTTCAGTGCGCTCTTACAGGGAAAGCGCAGGAAGTTTATTCGTCATTGAGTGTGGACGATAGTTATGACTATGAAAAAATAAAATCAGCCGTGCTTAAGGCTTATGAGCTAGTGCCAGAGGCATATCGTCAGCTGTTCAGGTCATGGGAGAGAAGGAATGGCCAGACACATATGGAGTTTGCTAGGGATTTGACTAACCATTTTAAAAAGTGGTTGACTGCCTTAGAAATTCACACGTTTGATGATTTGTGTGATCTGGTTATTTTAGAACAGTTCAGAAATACACTTCCAGGGCATATTGCCACATACATTACAGAGAGAAAGTGCACTACTGCTGCAGAGGCGGCTGAGTCAGTAGATGAGTATGTATTACTCCATAAGGGTAATTTTAGAGAGCGCATAGTGGCACGTGATGATTTTGGATGGAGAGGTAAGAGTGTGGGCGTGGCTTCAGGTGACAGGATGCGTTCTGGCAAAGTTGGGATGTTTAAAGCAGATAGTAAGCCCCGAGGGAATGTGGATCCCGATACAACTTGCAACTATTGTCATGATAGAGGACATTGGAAAGCTGAGTGTCCGGTGTTGCAGTCCAGAAATAAGTTTAACAAACACCAGGTTAAGCCTGCTGCAGCGGCAGCGCCTGTGGATAATGATGAGATCTCGGAAGTGTTTGTTTCTGATTGTGAACCTGACGTTTTGGCTGCATATGGCCCTTTTATTAGAAGTGGTTTTGTGTCACTGGTTGGGGATGACACTAAAGTCCCAGTGAAAATCCTGAGAGATACAGGGGCCTATGATTCGTTTATAGTGGGTTCTGTATTACCGCTATCAGAGGCCAGTGACACTGGTGACCGAATATTGAGTCGGGGGATGGGGTTAACTGTTTTGCCTACTCCCTTACACAAAATAGTCCTAAACTGTGAGCTGGTGCAGGGTGAAGTAGCTGTAGGAGTACGTCCGGCGTTGCCCATTGAGGGGATTCACGTTATTTTGGGTAATGGCTTGACTGGTGGTCGGGTTTGGGCTGATACTGCGCCATCACCTGTGGTTACTTCTAGTTATGTTTCAGATCAGAAGGTAAATGATTCATCTGAGGGCATTTCTGCCTGTGTGGTAACACGAGCAATGGTTAAGTCTGATATGGAGGCATCATCTGAGGGGGGTGGGGGTGACGAGTTGGTAGCTCCGTCCGTTTCTGATTTTCCTTTGTCTGTGTCAGTGAGTGAGTTAGTGCAGGAGCAGCAAAGTGACCCCTCATTGAAAGAGATGTTCGATCGTGTTGTTTCTGCTACAGTGATAAGTAGTGCAGGTAGTGGCTACTTCGTGCGGAATGGAGTGTTATTCAGGAAGTGGGTTACTCTTGGTAATGATTTTGTGGGAGTTCCGGTGTTTCAGTTAGTGGTGCCGGCTAAGTTTCGTTCGCTGGTCCTAAAAGTGGCTCACGATGAAAGTGGACATTTTGGAGTTAAAAAAACATATCTTAACATCTTGAAGCATTTTTTTTGGCCGAGAGTAAAAAGAGATGTTGCAGCATATGTTAAAACCTGTCATGTGTGTCAGTTAACGGGGAAGCCCAACCAAGCCATTAAGCCTGCTCCACTGCAGCCGATTCCTGCCCTAAATGAACCGTTTGAGTATCTCATTGTGGACTGTGTGGGCCCATTGCCGTGTTCTAAGTCTGGATGTAAGTATCTCCTAACGGTGATGTGTCAAAGCACTCGGTATCCTGCTGCTTATGCGCTGAGGTCGATAACAACTAAAGCAGTGACGAAAGCTTTAACTCAGTTTATTTCTGTGTTTGGCATACCGAAAGTAATCCAGAGTGATCAAGGTTCTAATTTCTCTTCACACATGTTTGAACAGGTGTTAAAAATGTTACGGGTGCAGCATAACCAGTCATCAGCGTACCATGCACAGAGCCAGGGGGCCCTGGAGAGGTTCCACCAGACTCTGAAAGCACTCCTGCGAGCATATTGCACCGAGCTGGATAAAGACTGGGAGGAAGGTCTTCCATGGTTAATGCTAGCGGCTAGGGAGGCAGTGCAGGAGAGTACGGGGTTTAGCCCCAATGAGCTGGTTTTTGCGCATACAGTGAGAGGGCCCTTGGCAGTGTTGAAAGATGGCTGGGTGGACACTGAACCACCCAAGAACTTGATTGACTATGTAAATGGCTTTAGACATCGATTGTGGGTAGCAGGTGGGATGGCAAGGGAAAAGTTGCTGATGTCACAGAGCAGAATGAAAAAGATGTATGATCGCCATACGGAACGACATGAGTTTAGTCCTGGAGATCAGGTTCTTGCTCTTATGCCGATTGTGGGTTCTCCATTTCAAGCCAAGTACACCGGTCCTTACACAGTTGCTAAAAAAATGTCTGATTTGAATTATGTCATTGCAACCCCAGGACGGAGAAAATCGACACAACTGTGTCATGTTAATCTGCTGAAACCCTATTACAGTCGGGATGTTGAGGTCAGTCCGGCAGATAAAGATAAGGTACGTCCGACTCTTATGGTCAACTCAGTTTCTGGGTTGCAGGAGGAAGATGGGGTGCCAGAACCTGATGATAGTTTATTATATGGTCGGTTGAATAATTCAGACTCACTAAAAAATTTTGATAAACTGATATCCCATTTGTCTGAGTCCCAATGTAGTGAACTGTCTGATTTAGTGCGGAAGTATTCCTGTTTGTTTGGAGATGTTCCTACTTGCACAGATTGGATTGAACATGACATTGAGGTGGGAGAGGCGCAACCAATTAAACAGCGGTTTTATCGCATGTCGCCAGAAAAATTGAAACACCTAGAGTCTGAAATTGATTACATGCTTAAGAACGGTCTTGCTGTACCATCATCCTCAAGTTGGTCATCTCCTTGTATTTTGGTTCCCAAGGTAGATAGAACATCTAGGTTTTGTACAGATTTTAGAAAAGTGAATTCTGTTACAAAACCCGACTGCTTTCCAATGCCAAGGATGGATGACTGTGTAGATCAGGTGGGGTCTGCTAGGTTCGTCAGCAAGTTCGATCTACTCAAGGGGTATTGGCAAGTGCCGTTGTCTCAGCGTGCTCAGGAAATATCTGCATTTATTACACCGTCGGGGCTTTATTCTTATAAAGTGATGGCATTTGGTTTAAGAAACGCTCCAGCGACGTTTCAGCGCCTTATGAATCGTGTTGTGTCTGGTTTGAAGGGTTGTGCAGTTTATCTGGATGACCTAGTGGTTTACAGTGATACATGGCATTCTCATCTTCAGCGTATCCGGGCTTTGTTTGAGAGGCTGGCTGAGGCGCATCTCACCGTTAATTTGGCCAAGTGTGACTTTGCTAGGGCTACTGTGACATATTTGGGCCGTATAGTGGGACAGGGCCGGGTGGCTCCAGTTCAAGATAAGGTGAGGGCAGTGGAGGAGTATCCTCAGCCTACCACAAAAAAAGAATTACAGCGTTTTCTGGGTTTGGTGGGCTATTATAGGAGTTTCTGTAAGAACTTTTCCACTGTGGCGTTTCCGTTAACTGAGCTGTTGAAGGCCAAGGTTAAGTTTGTTTGGTCCAGTGCATGCCAGCAAGCTTTTGATAGTATCAAATCTCTGTTATGCTCGTCTCCTGTGCTAGCAGCCCCATGTTTTGATAAAAACTTTATGCTTCAGGTGGATGCCAGCCAGGTTGGAGCAGGTGCAGTATTGCTTCAGGAGGATGATCAGGGGGTGGTAAGACCAGTTAGTTTCTTTTCTAAGAAGTTCAACCGTTACCAGTTTAATTACTCGGTAATAGAGAAGGAAGCACTGGCACTTATTTGGGCACTGCAGCATTTTCAGGTTTACATAGGAGGGGCACCACTCATCGTATACACAGACCATAACCCTTTAACATTTTTACAGTCATTTAAGTGTCCAAATCAAAGACTTATGAGGTGGTCGTTGTTTTTGCAGGCCTATGACCTTGACATTCGGCATATTAAAGGGGCAGATAATGTCATAGCAGATGCGTTATCACGGGCCCCTATTAGTTGAATGTACGATGACATTTGTGCTGACGGATGAGTTGCTTTGCTCTGCCTGTTTTCTTAAATTTGCTTCCTAGGTACCAGGTTGCTGAGGATTTGGTGGGAGTCAAAGCATGCCATGCGCAGAGGGAAGTCAGGTGTATGTTCATATTGTTGTTATTGTAAGTAATTGCTGAATTAAGGTACAGAGGGTAGTAGGTGATTGTAAGTTGGTGGGCCGGTGATTCCCTTGGGAACACCGACTTTAAGGGGGGGGGGTGTAACGCCCCTGTGAGGCTTGACTCTTTATGTTTGTCAGTACTACAAGGCTGATGTGTTCGTTTGTTTTGAGGAGCTGATTGCAGAGGTCCTTCCCGATTGAGAACACCTGGTTCCAGTGCGCCAGAGGAGATAAAAGCTCCACCTCCAAGATCATCGGGCTCTCTGATCCTCGCTACCGGCAGTCCTTTGTTTTGGTTTCGTTTTGTGTTTGTTTTTAATTTAACACTACAACACTTCACGCCACTATCACTCATCCACATTTACACAACTGAGGTTGCTGACTAACCCATCTCATTATTCAGGTATTGTTTGATTACTTTACGTTATAATAAACCTTGTTTAAATCGATCGCTGAGTCCTTTCCCAGTTTTTGTCATGGCCTTTTAAGTGCGGTCGTGACAATTAGAATGAATATACATATTTTTATTTTATATTTATTTATTTATTTTTCAATAAATGCTTTTTCCCAGGGTAACCGTTCAAATATATTTTTGTTCTATAATATTTTATGAATATTATTTAGAATTTTCAGAGTTTTTTATGATACTTTGCATTAATTATAAAATTTTTAAAAGCTATTTTTCCATTAGAATGAATGTACATATTTTTATTTTATATTTATTTTTCAATAAATGCTTTTCCCAGGATAACCATTCAAATATATTTTTGTTCTATAATATTTTATGATTATTATTTAGAATTTTCAGAGTTTTTTATGATAATTTGCATTAATTATATAATTTTTAAAAGCTATTTTTCCATTAGAATGAATGTACATATTTTTATTTTATATTTATTTATTTATTTTTCAATAAATGCTTTTTCCCAGGATAACCGTTCAAATATATTTTTGTTCTATAATATTTTATGATTATTATTTAGAATTTTCAGAGTTTTTTATGATACTTTGCATTAATTATATAATTTTTAAAAGCTATTTTTTCCATTAGAATGAATATACATATTTTTATTTTATATTTATTTATTTATTTTTCAATAAATCCTTTTTCCCAGGGTAACCGTTCAAATATGTTTTTGTTCTATAATATTTTATGATTATTATTTAGAATTTTCAGAGTTTTTTATGATACTTTGCATTAATTATATAATTTTTAAAAGCTATTTTTTTCCATTAGAATGAATGTACATATTTTTATTTTATATTTATTTTTCAATAAATGCTTTTTCCCAGGGTAACCGTTCGAATATATTTTTGTTCTATAATATTTTATGATTATTATTTACAATTTTCAGAGTTTTTTATGATACTTTGCATTAATTATATAATTTTTAAAAGCTATTTTTTCCATTAGAATGAATATACATACTTTTATTTTATATTTATTTATTTATTTTTCAATAAATGCTTTTTCCCAGGGTAACCGTTCAAATATGTTTTTGTTCTATAATATTTTATGATTATTATTTTGAATTTTCAGAGTTGTTTATGATACTTTGCATTAATTATATAATTTTTAAAAGCCATTTTCCATTAGAATGAATGTACGTATTTTTATTTTATATTTATTTTTCAATAAATGCTTTTCCCAGGATAACCATTCAAATATATTTTTGTTCTATAATATTTTATGATTATTATTTAGAATTTTCAGAGTTTTTTATGATACTTTGCATTAATTATATAATTTTTAAAAGCTATTTTTTCCATTAGAATGAATATACATATTTTTATTTTATATTTATTTATTTATTTTTCAATAAATGCTTTTTCCCAGGGTAACCGTTCAAATATGTTTTTGTTCTATAATATTTTATGACTATTATTATGAATTTTCAGAGTTTTTTATGATACTTTGCATTAATTATATAATTTTTAAAAGCTATTTTTTCCATTAGAATGAATATACATATTTTTATTTTATAATTATTTATTTATTTTTCAATAAATGCTTTTTCCCAGGGTAACCGTTCAAATATGTTTTTGTTCTATAATATTTTATGATTATTATTTAGAATTTTCAGAGTTTTTTATGATACTTTGCATTAATTATATAATTTTTAAGAGCTATTTTTCCATTGGAATGAATATACATATTTTTATTTTATATTTATTTATTTATTAATTTTTCAATAAAAGCTTTTTCCCAGGATAACCGTTCAAATATATTTTTGTTCTATAATATTTTATGATTATTATTTTGAATTTTCCGAGTTTTTTATGATACTTTGCATTAATTATATAATTTTTAAAAGCTATTTTTTTCCATTAGAATGAATATACATACTTTTATTTTATATTTATTTATTTATTTTTCAATAATTGCTTTTTCCCAGGGTAACCGTTCAAATATGTTTTTGTTCTATAATATTTTATGATTATTATTTTGAATTTTCAGAGTTTTTTATGATACTTTGCATTAATTATATAATTTTTAAAAGCTATTTTTCCATTAGAATAAAAGTACATATTTTTATTTTATATTTATTTTTCAATAAATGCTTTTTCCCAGGATAACCATTCAAATATTTTTTTGTTCCATAATAATTTATGATTATTATTTAGAATTTTCAGAGTTTTTTATGATACTTTGCATTAATTATATAATTTTTAAAAGCTATTTTTTCCATTAGAATAAATATACATATTTTTATTTTATATTTATTTATTTATTTTTCAATAAATGCTTTTTCCCAAGGTAACCGCTCAAATAAATTTTTGTTCTATAATATTTTATGATTATTATTTAGAATTTTCATAGTTTTTCATGATACTTTGCATTAATTATATAATTTTTAAAAGCTATTTTTTCCATTAGAATGAATATACATATTTTTATTTTATATTTATTTATTTTTCAATAAATGCTTTTTCCCAGGGTAACCGTTCAAATATGTTTTTGTTCTATAATATTTTATGATTATTATTTTGAATTTTCAGAGTTTTTTATGATACTTTGCATTAATTATATAATTTTTAAAAGCTATTTTTCCATTAGAATGAATGTACATATTTTTATTTTATATTTATTTTTCAATAAATGCTTTTCCCAGGATAACCATTCAAATATATTTTTGTTCTATAATATTTTATGATTATTATTTAGAATTTTCAGAGTTTTTTATGATACTTTGCATTAATTATATAATTTTTAAAAGCTATTTTTTCCATTAGAATGAATATACATATTTTTATTTTATATTTATTTATTTATTTTTCAATAAATGCTTTTTCCCAGGGTAACCGTTCAAATATGTTTTTGTTCTATAATATTTTATAATTATTATTTAGAATTTTCACATTTTTTTATGATACTTTGCATTAATTATATAATTTTTAAAAGCTATTTTTTCCATTAGAATGAATATACATATTTTTATTTTATATTTATTTATTTATTTTTCAATAAATGCTTTTTCCCAGGGTAACCGTTCAAATATATTTTTGTTTTATAATATTTTATGATTATTATTTAGAGTTTTCAGAGTTTTTTATGATACTTTGCATTAATTATATAATTTTTAAAAGCTATTTTTCCATTAGAATGAATGTACATATTTTTATTTTATATTTATTTTTCAATAAATGCTTTTCCAAGGATAACCATTCAAATATATTTTTGTTCTATAATATTTTATGATTATTATTTAGAATTTTCAGAGTTTTTTTATGATAATTTGCATTAATTATATAATTTTTAAAAGCTATTTTTCCCATTAGAATGAATGTACATATTTTTATTTTATATTTATTTATTTATTTTTCAATAAATGCTTTTTCCCAGGGTAACCGTTCAAATATGTTTTTGTTCTATAATATTTTATGATTATTATTTAGAATTTTCAGAGTTTTTTATGATACTTTGCATTAATTATATAATTTTTAAAAGCTATTTTTTCCATTAGAATGAATATACATATTTTTATTTTATATTTATTTTTCAATAAATGCTTTTCCCAGGATAACCATTCAAATATATTTTTGTTCTATAATATTTTATGATTATTATTTAGAATTTTCATAGATTTTTATGATACTTTGCATTAATTATATAATTTTTAAAAGCTATTTTTTCCATTAGAATGAATATACATATTTTTATTTTATATTTATTTATTTATTTTTCAATAAATGCTTTTTCCCAGGGTAACCATTCAAATATGTTTTTGTTCTATAATATTTTATGATTATTATTTAGAATTTTCAGAGTTTTTTATGATACTTTCCATTAATTATATATTTTTTAAAAGCTATTTTTCCATTAGAATGAATGTACATATTTTTATTTTATATTTATTTTTCAATAAATGCTTTTCCCAGGATAACCATTCAAATATATTTTTGTTCTATAATATTTTATGATTATTATTTAGAATTTTCAGAGTTTTTTATGATACTTTGCATTAATTATATAATTTTTAAAAGCTATTTTTTCCATTAGAATGAATATACATATTTTTATTTTATATTTATTTATTTATTTTTCAATAAATGCTTTTTCCCAGGGTAACCGTTCAAATATGTTTTTGTTCTATAATATTTTATGATTATTATTTAGAATTTTCACATTTTTTTATGATACTTTGCATTAATTATATAATTTTTAAAAGCTATTTTTTCCATTAGAATGAATATACATATTTTTATTTTATATTTATTTATTTATTTTTCAATAAATGCTTTTTCCCAGGGTAACCGTTCAAATATATTTTTGTTCTATAATATTTTATGAATATTATTTAGAATTTTCAGAGTTTTTTATGATACTTTGCATTAATTATAAAATTTTTAAAAGCTATTTTTCCATTAGAATGAATGTACATATTTTTATTTTATATTTATTTTTCAATAAATGCTTTTCCCAGGATAACCATTCAAATATATTTTTGTTCTATAATATTTTATGATTATTATTTAGAATTTTCAGAGTTTTTTATGATAATTTGCATTAATTATATAATTTTTAAAAGCTATTTTTCCATTAGAATGAATGTACATATTTTTATTTTATATTTATTTATTTATTTTTCAATAAATGTTTTTTCCCAGGGTAACCGTTCAAATATGTTTTTGTTCTATAATATTTTATGATTATTATTTAGAATTTTCAGAGTTTTTTATGATACTTTGCATTAATTATATAATTTTTAAAAGCTATTTTTTCCATTAGAATGAATATACATATTTTTATTTTATATTTATTTTTCAATAAATGCTTTTCCCAGGATAACCATTCAAATATATTTTTGTTCTATAATATTTTATGATTATTATTTAGAATTTTCATAGATTTTTATGATACTTTGCATTAATTATATAATTTTTAAAAGCTATTTTTCCATTAGAATGAATATACATATTTTTATTTTATATTTATTTATTTATTTTTCGATAAATGCTTTTTCCCAGGGTAACCGTTCCAATATGTTTTTGTTCTATAATATTTTATGACTATTATTATGAATTTTCAGAGTTTTTTATGATACTTTGCATTAATTATATAATTTTTAAAAGCTATTTTTTCCATTAGAATGAATATACATATTTTTATTTTATAATTATTTATTTATTTTTCAATAAATGCTTTTTCCCAGGGTAACCGTTCAAATATGTTTTTGTTCTATAATATTTTATGATTATTATTTAGAATTTTCAGAGTTTTTTATGATACTTTGCATTAATTATATAATTTTTAAGAGCTATTTTTCCATTGGAATGAATATACATATTTTTATTTTATATTTATTTATTTATTTATTTTTCAATAAAAGCTTTTTCCCAGGATAACCGTTCAAATATATTTTTGTTCTATAATATTTTATGATTATTATTTAGAATTTTCCGAGTTTTTTATGATACTTTGCATTAATTATATAATTTTTAAGAGCTATTTTTTTTCCATTAGAATGAATATACATACTTTTATTTTATATTTATTTATTTATTTTTCAAAAAATGCTTTTTCCCAGGGTAACCGTTCAAATATGTTTTTGTTCTATAATATTTTATGATTATTATTTTGAATTTTCAGAGTTTTTTATGATACTTTGCATTAATTATATAATTTTTAAAAGCTATTTTTCCATTAGAATAAAAGTACATATTTTTATTTTATATTTATTTTTCAATAAATGCTTTTTCCCAGGATAACCATTCAAATATTTTTTTGTTCCATAATAATTTATGATTATTATTTAGAATTTTCAGAGTTTTTTATGATACTTTGCATTAATTATATAATTTTTAAAAGCTATTTTTTCCATTAGAATAAATATACATATTTTTATTTTATATTTATTTATTTATTTTTCAATAAATGCTTTTTCCCAGGGTAACCGCTCAAATAAATTTTTGTTCTATAATATTTTATGATTATTATTTAGAATTTTCATAGTTTTTTATGATACTTTGCATTAATTATATAATTTTTAAAAGCTATTTTTTCCATTAGAATGAATATACATATTTTTATTTTATATTTATTTATTTATTTTTCAATAAATGCTTTTTCCCAGGGTAACCGTTCAAATATGTTTTTGTTCTATAATATTTTATGATTATTATTTTGAATTTTCAGAGTTTTTTATGATACTTTGCATTAATTATATAATTTTTAAAAGCTATTTTTCCATTAGAATGAATGTACATATTTTTATTTTATATTTATTTTTCAATAAATGCTTTTCCCAGGATAACCATTCAAATATATTTTTGTTCTATAATATTTTATGATTATTATTTAGAATTTTCAGAGTTTTTTATGATACTTTGCATTAATTATATAATTTTTAAAAGCTATTTTTTCCATTAGAATGAATATACATATTTTTATTTTATATTTATTTATTTATTTTTCAATAAATGCTTTTTCCCAGGGTAACCGTTCAAATATGTTTTTGTTCTATAATATTTTATGATTATTATTTAGAATTTTCACATTTTTTTATGATACTTTGCATTAATTATATAATTTTTAAAAGCTATTTTTTCCATTAGAATGAATATACATATTTTTATTTTATATTTATTTTTCAATAAATGCTTTTCCCAGGATAACCATTCAAATATATTTTTGTTCTATAATATTTTATGATTATTATTTAGAATTTTCAGAGTTTTTTATGATACTTTGCATTAATTATATAATTTTTAAAAGCTATTTTTTCCATTAGAACGAATATACATATTTTTATTTTATATTTATTTATTTATTTTTCAATAAATGCTTTTTCCCAGGGTAACCGTTCAAATAGGTTTTTGTTATATAATATTTTATGATTATTATTTAGAATTTTCAGAGTTTTTTATGATACTTTGCATTAATTATATAATTTTTAAAAGCTATTTTTCCATTAGAATGAATGTACATATTTTTATTTTATATTTATTTTTCATTAAATGCTTTTTCCCAGGGTAACCGTTCAAATATATTTTTGTTCTATAATATTTTATGATTATTATTTTGAATTTTCAGAGTTTTTATGATACTTTGCATTAATTATATAATTTTTAAAAGCTATTTTTTCCATTAGAATGAATATACATATTTTTATTTTATATTTATTTATTTATTTTTCAATAAATCCTTTTTCCCAGGGTAACCGTTCAAATATGTTTTTGTTCTATAATATTTTATGATTATTATTTAGAATTTTCAGAGTTTTTTTATGATACTTTGCATTAATTATATAATTTTTAAAAGTTATTTTTTTCCATTAGAATGAATGTACATATTTTTATTTTATATTTATTTTTCAATAAATGCTTTTTCCCAGGGTAACCGTTCGAATATATTTTTGTTCTATAATATTTTATGATTATTATTTACAATTTTCAGAGTTTTTTATGATACTTTGCATTAATTATATAATTTTTAAAAGCTATTTTTTCCATTAGAATGAATATACATACTTTTATTTTATATTTATTTATTTATTTTTCAATAAATGCTTTTTCCCAGGGTAACCGTTCAAATATGTTTTTGTTCTATAATATTTTATGATTATTATTTTGAATTTTCAGAGTTGTTTATGATACTTTGCATTAATTATATAATTTTTAAAAGCCATTTTCCATTAGAATGAATGTACGTATTTTTATTTTATATTTATTTTTCAATAAATGCTTTTCCCAGGATAACCATTCAAATATATTTTTGTTCTATAATATTTTATGATTATTATTTAGAATTTTCAGAGTTTTTTATGATACTTTGCATTAATTATATAATTTTTAAAAGCTATTTTTTCCATTAGAATGAATATACATATTTTTATTTTATATTTATTTATTTATTTTTCAATAAATGCTTTTTCCCAGGGTAACCGTTCAAATATGTTTTTGTTCTATAATATTTTATGATTATTATTTAGAATTTTCACATTTTTTATGATACTTTGCATTAATTATATAATTTTTAAAAGCTATTTTTTCCATTATGTAACGCCCCTGTGAGGCTTGACTCTTTATGTTTGTCAGTACTACAAGGCTGATGTGTTCGTTTGTTTTGAGGAGCTGATTGCAGAGGTCCTTCCCGATTGAGAACACCTGGTTCCAGTGCGCCAGAGGAGATAAAAGCTCCACCTCCAAGATCATCGGGCTCTCTGATCCTCGCTACCGGCAGTCCTTTGTTTTGGTTTCGTTTTGTGTTTGTTTTTAATTTAACACTACAACACTTCACGCCACTATCACTCATCCACATTTACACAACTGAGGTTGCTGACTAACCCATCTCATTATTCAGGTATTGTTTGATTACTTTACGTTATAATAAACCTTGTTTAAATCGATCGCTGAGTCCTTTCCCAGTTTTTGTCATGGCCTTTTAAGTGCGGTCGTGACAAAATGGGGGCTCGTCCGTTTTTGAACTGTTTGAGTAGCGCGATCTATATGAGATACTGGTAAATTTGTTTGAAATAGGTTGGTGGAGTGCTCGAGCGGTAAGTCGCGCATGTTAGTCTTTGTTTGGTAAGTCTTTGTTTGGTTTGATTATGAGCAGGGTAGCGCAAGGGCAATAAATTAACTTGTTTTCCCTGTTATTACAGCGATCTGATAAGGGATGTTTGAAGGAAAGGGCGCAGTGTTATTTTGTTGTTTTTGGTAGGGTAAGCGTTAGGCTTGGTGTGAAGTATATATATATATTGGTTTGTTTTCTTTTGTTTTTGTTATTAGTTAGGCTGGGGAAGGGGTAGTTAAGTCTTACGTTGTGGTAGGTGCCAGATGATAAGTGTGGGTCCTTGTGGATTATTGTTTAAAAAGCAGTTTGGAGTTTTCTCTGGTAGGCTGTAGCGACGATTCCCTTTTGGGGCTCGTTGAGCAGATTGGGGTTAGTGTTGTGGAGAACGTGGGTGAAGCTTTGCTTGGGAGCATGTCCGTGGTTCTGGGTGGGTTGCTAGCTTGCTAGTCGCTCTCCTGGTCCAGCGGTCTTCAGTGCGTAAATACCCACCACAAGTACCCACATGAAGACTAGAGTGGAGTTTAGGTAGTTGGGTGATGTTTAGATAGCGGGGAAACTCCAAACTGCGTGGAGGATTAGTCCTCTTAGTGCTCACAAGGAAACGCTACTGTCTAACTGGGACTGCTGCAACGGTAAGTTGTTGATTGTTGATTTTGCTGACTGTAATAGGTAATTAGTGGAAATGGCTGACTGTGAAATGTTTGTGGCGGCTCCGTCTGAGGAGGCTTTGGAGAAATGCACAAAGGAGCAGTTGCTTAAAATAGCTGAGCATTATTCTATTGTGGTGGCTGGAGATAAACGTATTAAAGAAAACATTAAAATGACGGTGAAAGCTGAATTAATTAAAAAGGGGATTATAACTGAAGAATTGGAGGAGCCCTCCACAATTCCCATTAGACCTATACAGATGCAGGGCCTCACTTTTGAGCAACAGAAGGAGCTACTAGTGATGCAAATGGATCATGAGAAACTTAAACAGGAGTTGGAAATTAAAAAACAAATTGAGTTAGAGAGGATTCGTCAGCAGACAGAGAAATCCAAGTTAGATCTGGAAGGATATCGTCTGTCTTTGGGTGAAGAGGGTAGGTGGCCCAGTGACGGTCGTAGTAAGCATGGGCCTGTTGGGGCACGTCCTTTTGATGTTAGTAATTTACGATTGTTACCGCAGTTTAATGAGAGAGACCCAGATGTCTTTTTTGTGATGTTTGAACGTATGGCTAAGGCGAGGGACTGGCCTGAGGAAGATTGTGCTCTAATGCTTCAGTGCGCTCTTACAGGGAAAGCGCAGGAAGTTTATTCGTCATTGAGTGTGGACGATAGTTATGACTATGAAAAAATAAAATCAGCCGTGCTTAAGGCTTATGAGCTAGTGCCAGAGGCATATCGTCAGCTGTTCAGGTCATGGGAGAGAAGGAATGGCCAGACACATATGGAGTTTGCTAGGGATTTGACTAACCATTTTAAAAAGTGGTTGACTGCCTTAGAAATTCACACGTTTGATGATTTGTGTGATCTGGTTATTTTAGAACAGTTCAGAAATACACTTCCAGGGCATATTGCCACATACATTACAGAGAGAAAGTGCACTACTGCTGCAGAGGCGGCTGAGTCAGTAGATGAGTATGTATTACTCCATAAGGGTAATTTTAGAGAGCGCATAGTGGCACGTGATGATTTTGGATGGAGAGGTAAGAGTGTGGGCGTGGCTTCAGGTGACAGGATGCGTTCTGGCAAAGTTGGGATGTTTAAAGCAGATAGTAAGCCCCGAGGGAATGTGGATCCCGATACAACTTGCAACTATTGTCATGATAGAGGACATTGGAAAGCTGAGTGTCCGGTGTTGCAGTCCAGAAATAAGTTTAACAAACACCAGGTTAAGCCTGCTGCAGCGGCAGCGCCTGTGGATAATGATGAGATCTCGGAAGTGTTTGTTTCTGATTGTGAACCTGACGTTTTGGCTGCATATGGCCCTTTTATTAGAAGTGGTTTTGTGTCACTGGTTGGGGATGACACTAAAGTCCCAGTGAAAATCCTGAGAGATACAGGGGCCTATGATTCGTTTATAGTGGGTTCTGTATTACCGCTATCAGAGGCCAGTGACACTGGTGACCGAATATTGAGTCGGGGGATGGGGTTAACTGTTTTGCCTACTCCCTTACACAAAATAGTCCTAAACTGTGAGCTGGTGCAGGGTGAAGTAGCTGTAGGAGTACGTCCGGCGTTGCCCATTGAGGGGATTCACGTTATTTTGGGTAATGGCTTGACTGGTGGTCGGGTTTGGGCTGATACTGCGCCATCACCTGTGGTTACTTCTAGTTATGTTTCAGATCAGAAGGTAAATGATTCATCTGAGGGCATTTCTGCCTGTGTGGTAACACGAGCAATGGTTAAGTCTGATATGGAGGCATCATCTGAGGGGGGTGGGGGTGACGAGTTGGTAGCTCCGTCCGTTTCTGATTTTCCTTTGTCTGTGTCAGTGAGTGAGTTAGTGCAGGAGCAGCAAAGTGACCCCTCATTGAAAGAGATGTTCGATCGTGTTGTTTCTGCTACAGTGATAAGTAGTGCAGGTAGTGGCTACTTCGTGCGGAATGGAGTGTTATTCAGGAAGTGGGTTACTCTTGGTAATGATTTTGTGGGAGTTCCGGTGTTTCAGTTAGTGGTGCCGGCTAAGTTTCGTTCGCTGGTCCTAAAAGTGGCTCACGATGAAAGTGGACATTTTGGAGTTAAAAAAACATATCTTAACATCTTGAAGCATTTTTTTTGGCCGAGAGTAAAAAGAGATGTTGCAGCATATGTTAAAACCTGTCATGTGTGTCAGTTAACGGGGAAGCCCAACCAAGCCATTAAGCCTGCTCCACTGCAGCCGATTCCTGCCCTAAATGAACCGTTTGAGTATCTCATTGTGGACTGTGTGGGCCCATTGCCGTGTTCTAAGTCTGGATGTAAGTATCTCCTAACGGTGATGTGTCAAAGCACTCGGTATCCTGCTGCTTATGCGCTGAGGTCGATAACAACTAAAGCAGTGACGAAAGCTTTAACTCAGTTTATTTCTGTGTTTGGCATACCGAAAGTAATCCAGAGTGATCAAGGTTCTAATTTCTCTTCACACATGTTTGAACAGGTGTTAAAAATGTTACGGGTGCAGCATAACCAGTCATCAGCGTACCATGCACAGAGCCAGGGGGCCCTGGAGAGGTTCCACCAGACTCTGAAAGCACTCCTGCGAGCATATTGCACCGAGCTGGATAAAGACTGGGAGGAAGGTCTTCCATGGTTAATGCTAGCGGCTAGGGAGGCAGTGCAGGAGAGTACGGGGTTTAGCCCCAATGAGCTGGTTTTTGCGCATACAGTGAGAGGGCCCTTGGCAGTGTTGAAAGATGGCTGGGTGGACACTGAACCACCCAAGAACTTGATTGACTATGTAAATGGCTTTAGACATCGATTGTGGGTAGCAGGTGGGATGGCAAGGGAAAAGTTGCTGATGTCACAGAGCAGAATGAAAAAGATGTATGATCGCCATACGGAACGACATGAGTTTAGTCCTGGAGATCAGGTTCTTGCTCTTATGCCGATTGTGGGTTCTCCATTTCAAGCCAAGTACACCGGTCCTTACACAGTTGCTAAAAAAATGTCTGATTTGAATTATGTCATTGCAACCCCAGGACGGAGAAAATCGACACAACTGTGTCATGTTAATCTGCTGAAACCCTATTACAGTCGGGATGTTGAGGTCAGTCCGGCAGATAAAGATAAGGTACGTCCGACTCTTATGGTCAACTCAGTTTCTGGGTTGCAGGAGGAAGATGGGGTGCCAGAACCTGATGATAGTTTATTATATGGTCGGTTGAATAATTCAGACTCACTAAAAAATTTTGATAAACTGATATCCCATTTGTCTGAGTCCCAATGTAGTGAACTGTCTGATTTAGTGCGGAAGTATTCCTGTTTGTTTGGAGATGTTCCTACTTGCACAGATTGGATTGAACATGACATTGAGGTGGGAGAGGCGCAACCAATTAAACAGCGGTTTTATCGCATGTCGCCAGAAAAATTGAAACACCTAGAGTCTGAAATTGATTACATGCTTAAGAACGGTCTTGCTGTACCATCATCCTCAAGTTGGTCATCTCCTTGTATTTTGGTTCCCAAGGTAGATAGAACATCTAGGTTTTGTACAGATTTTAGAAAAGTGAATTCTGTTACAAAACCCGACTGCTTTCCAATGCCAAGGATGGATGACTGTGTAGATCAGGTGGGGTCTGCTAGGTTCGTCAGCAAGTTCGATCTACTCAAGGGGTATTGGCAAGTGCCGTTGTCTCAGCGTGCTCAGGAAATATCTGCATTTATTACACCGTCGGGGCTTTATTCTTATAAAGTGATGGCATTTGGTTTAAGAAACGCTCCAGCGACGTTTCAGCGCCTTATGAATCGTGTTGTGTCTGGTTTGAAGGGTTGTGCAGTTTATCTGGATGACCTAGTGGTTTACAGTGATACATGGCATTCTCATCTTCAGCGTATCCGGGCTTTGTTTGAGAGGCTGGCTGAGGCGCATCTCACCGTTAATTTGGCCAAGTGTGACTTTGCTAGGGCTACTGTGACATATTTGGGCCGTATAGTGGGACAGGGCCGGGTGGCTCCAGTTCAAGATAAGGTGAGGGCAGTGGAGGAGTATCCTCAGCCTACCACAAAAAAAGAATTACAGCGTTTTCTGGGTTTGGTGGGCTATTATAGGAGTTTCTGTAAGAACTTTTCCACTGTGGCGTTTCCGTTAACTGAGCTGTTGAAGGCCAAGGTTAAGTTTGTTTGGTCCAGTGCATGCCAGCAAGCTTTTGATAGTATCAAATCTCTGTTATGCTCGTCTCCTGTGCTAGCAGCCCCATGTTTTGATAAAAACTTTATGCTTCAGGTGGATGCCAGCCAGGTTGGAGCAGGTGCAGTATTGCTTCAGGAGGATGATCAGGGGGTGGTAAGACCAGTTAGTTTCTTTTCTAAGAAGTTCAACCGTTACCAGTTTAATTACTCGGTAATAGAGAAGGAAGCACTGGCACTTATTTGGGCACTGCAGCATTTTCAGGTTTACATAGGAGGGGCACCACTCATCGTATACACAGACCATAACCCTTTAACATTTTTACAGTCATTTAAGTGTCCAAATCAAAGACTTATGAGGTGGTCGTTGTTTTTGCAGGCCTATGACCTTGACATTCGGCATATTAAAGGGGCAGATAATGTCATAGCAGATGCGTTATCACGGGCCCCTATTAGTTGAATGTACGATGACATTTGTGCTGACGGATGAGTTGCTTTGCTCTGCCTGTTTTCTTAAATTTGCTTCCTAGGTACCAGGTTGCTGAGGATTTGGTGGGAGTCAAAGCATGCCATGCGCAGAGGGAAGTCAGGTGTATGTTCATATTGTTGTTATTGTAAGTAATTGCTGAATTAAGGTACAGAGGGTAGTAGGTGATTGTAAGTTGGTGGGCCGGTGATTCCCTTGGGAACACCGACTTTAAGGGGGGGGGTGTAACGCCCCTGTGAGGCTTGACTCTTTATGTTTGTCAGTACTACAAGGCTGATGTGTTCGTTTGTTTTGAGGAGCTGATTGCAGAGGTCCTTCCCGATTGAGAACACCTGGTTCCAGTGCGCCAGAGGAGATAAAAGCTCCACCTCCAAGATCATCGGGCTCTCTGATCCTCGCTACCGGCAGTCCTTTGTTTTGGTTTCGTTTTGTGTTTGTTTTTAATTTAACACTACAACACTTCACGCCACTATCACTCATCCACATTTACACAACTGAGGTTGCTGACTAACCCATCTCATTATTCAGGTATTGTTTGATTACTTTACGTTATAATAAACCTTGTTTAAATCGATCGCTGAGTCCTTTCCCAGTTTTTGTCATGGCCTTTTAAGTGCGGTCGTGACAATTAGAATGAATATACATATTTTTATTTTATATTTATTTATTTATTTTTCAATAAATGCTTTTTCCCAGGGTAACCGTTCAAATATATTTTTGTTCTATAATATTTTATGAATATTATTTAGAATTTTCAGAGTTTTTTATGATACTTTGCATTAATTATAAAATTTTTAAAAGCTATTTTTCCATTAGAATGAATGTACATATTTTTATTTTATATTTATTTTTCAATAAATGCTTTTCCCAGGATAACCATTCAAATATATTTTTGTTCTATAATATTTTATGATTATTATTTAGAATTTTCAGAGTTTTTTATGATAATTTGCATTAATTATATAATTTTTAAAAGCTATTTTTCCATTAGAATGAATGTACATATTTTTATTTTATATTTATTTATTTATTTTTCAATAAATGCTTTTTCCCAGGATAACCGTTCAAATATATTTTTGTTCTATAATATTTTATGATTATTATTTAGAATTTTCAGAGTTTTTTATGATACTTTGCATTAATTATATAATTTTTAAAAGCTATTTTTTCCATTAGAATGAATATACATATTTTTATTTTATATTTATTTATTTATTTTTCAATAAATCCTTTTTCCCAGGGTAACCGTTCAAATATGTTTTTGTTCTATAATATTTTATGATTATTATTTAGAATTTTCAGAGTTTTTTATGATACTTTGCATTAATTATATAATTTTTAAAAGCTATTTTTTTCCATTAGAATGAATGTACATATTTTTATTTTATATTTATTTTTCAATAAATGCTTTTTCCCAGGGTAACCGTTCGAATATATTTTTGTTCTATAATATTTTATGATTATTATTTACAATTTTCAGAGTTTTTTATGATACTTTGCATTAATTATATAATTTTTAAAAGCTATTTTTTCCATTAGAATGAATATACATACTTTTATTTTATATTTATTTATTTATTTTTCAATAAATGCTTTTTCCCAGGGTAACCGTTCAAATATGTTTTTGTTCTATAATATTTTATGATTATTATTTTGAATTTTCAGAGTTGTTTATGATACTTTGCATTAATTATATAATTTTTAAAAGCCATTTTCCATTAGAATGAATGTACGTATTTTTATTTTATATTTATTTTTCAATAAATGCTTTTCCCAGGATAACCATTCAAATATATTTTTGTTCTATAATATTTTATGATTATTATTTAGAATTTTCAGAGTTTTTTATGATACTTTGCATTAATTATATAATTTTTAAAAGCTATTTTTTCCATTAGAATGAATATACATATTTTTATTTTATATTTATTTATTTATTTTTCAATAAATGCTTTTTCCCAGGGTAACCGTTCAAATATGTTTTTGTTCTATAATATTTTATGACTATTATTATGAATTTTCAGAGTTTTTTATGATACTTTGCATTAATTATATAATTTTTAAAAGCTATTTTTTCCATTAGAATGAATATACATATTTTTATTTTATAATTATTTATTTATTTTTCAATAAATGCTTTTTCCCAGGGTAACCGTTCAAATATGTTTTTGTTCTATAATATTTTATGATTATTATTTAGAATTTTCAGAGTTTTTTATGATACTTTGCATTAATTATATAATTTTTAAGAGCTATTTTTCCATTGGAATGAATATACATATTTTTATTTTATATTTATTTATTTATTAATTTTTCAATAAAAGCTTTTTCCCAGGATAACCGTTCAAATATATTTTTGTTCTATAATATTTTATGATTATTATTTTGAATTTTCCGAGTTTTTTATGATACTTTGCATTAATTATATAATTTTTAAAAGCTATTTTTTTCCATTAGAATGAATATACATACTTTTATTTTATATTTATTTATTTATTTTTCAATAATTGCTTTTTCCCAGGGTAACCGTTCAAATATGTTTTTGTTCTATAATATTTTATGATTATTATTTTGAATTTTCAGAGTTTTTTATGATACTTTGCATTAATTATATAATTTTTAAAAGCTATTTTTCCATTAGAATAAAAGTACATATTTTTATTTTATATTTATTTTTCAATAAATGCTTTTTCCCAGGATAACCATTCAAATATTTTTTTGTTCCATAATAATTTATGATTATTATTTAGAATTTTCAGAGTTTTTTATGATACTTTGCATTAATTATATAATTTTTAAAAGCTATTTTTTCCATTAGAATAAATATACATATTTTTATTTTATATTTATTTATTTATTTTTCAATAAATGCTTTTTCCCAAGGTAACCGCTCAAATAAATTTTTGTTCTATAATATTTTATGATTATTATTTAGAATTTTCATAGTTTTTCATGATACTTTGCATTAATTATATAATTTTTAAAAGCTATTTTTTCCATTAGAATGAATATACATATTTTTATTTTATATTTATTTATTTTTCAATAAATGCTTTTTCCCAGGGTAACCGTTCAAATATGTTTTTGTTCTATAATATTTTATGATTATTATTTTGAATTTTCAGAGTTTTTTATGATACTTTGCATTAATTATATAATTTTTAAAAGCTATTTTTCCATTAGAATGAATGTACATATTTTTATTTTATATTTATTTTTCAATAAATGCTTTTCCCAGGATAACCATTCAAATATATTTTTGTTCTATAATATTTTATGATTATTATTTAGAATTTTCAGAGTTTTTTATGATACTTTGCATTAATTATATAATTTTTAAAAGCTATTTTTTCCATTAGAATGAATATACATATTTTTATTTTATATTTATTTATTTATTTTTCAATAAATGCTTTTTCCCAGGGTAACCGTTCAAATATGTTTTTGTTCTATAATATTTTATAATTATTATTTAGAATTTTCACATTTTTTTATGATACTTTGCATTAATTATATAATTTTTAAAAGCTATTTTTTCCATTAGAATGAATATACATATTTTTATTTTATATTTATTTATTTATTTTTCAATAAATGCTTTTTCCCAGGGTAACCGTTCAAATATATTTTTGTTTTATAATATTTTATGATTATTATTTAGAGTTTTCAGAGTTTTTTATGATACTTTGCATTAATTATATAATTTTTAAAAGCTATTTTTCCATTAGAATGAATGTACATATTTTTATTTTATATTTATTTTTCAATAAATGCTTTTCCAAGGATAACCATTCAAATATATTTTTGTTCTATAATATTTTATGATTATTATTTAGAATTTTCAGAGTTTTTTTATGATAATTTGCATTAATTATATAATTTTTAAAAGCTATTTTTCCCATTAGAATGAATGTACATATTTTTATTTTATATTTATTTATTTATTTTTCAATAAATGCTTTTTCCCAGGGTAACCGTTCAAATATGTTTTTGTTCTATAATATTTTATGATTATTATTTAGAATTTTCAGAGTTTTTTATGATACTTTGCATTAATTATATAATTTTTAAAAGCTATTTTTTCCATTAGAATGAATATACATATTTTTATTTTATATTTATTTTTCAATAAATGCTTTTCCCAGGATAACCATTCAAATATATTTTTGTTCTATAATATTTTATGATTATTATTTAGAATTTTCATAGATTTTTATGATACTTTGCATTAATTATATAATTTTTAAAAGCTATTTTTTCCATTAGAATGAATATACATATTTTTATTTTATATTTATTTATTTATTTTTCAATAAATGCTTTTTCCCAGGGTAACCATTCAAATATGTTTTTGTTCTATAATATTTTATGATTATTATTTAGAATTTTCAGAGTTTTTTATGATACTTTCCATTAATTATATATTTTTTAAAAGCTATTTTTCCATTAGAATGAATGTACATATTTTTATTTTATATTTATTTTTCAATAAATGCTTTTCCCAGGATAACCATTCAAATATATTTTTGTTCTATAATATTTTATGATTATTATTTAGAATTTTCAGAGTTTTTTATGATACTTTGCATTAATTATATAATTTTTAAAAGCTATTTTTTCCATTAGAATGAATATACATATTTTTATTTTATATTTATTTATTTATTTTTCAATAAATGCTTTTTCCCAGGGTAACCGTTCAAATATATTTTTGTTCTATAATATTTTTTGAATATTATTTAGAATTTTCAGAGTTTTTTATGATACTTTGCATTAATTATAAAATTTTTAAAAGCTATTTTTCCATTAGAATGAATGTACATATTTTTATTTTATATTTATTTTTCAATAAATGCTTTTCCCAGGATAACCATTCAAATATATTTTTGTTCTATAATATTTTATGATTATTATTTAGAATTTTCAGAGTTTTTTATGATAATTTGCATTAATTATATAATTTTTAAAAGCTATTTTTCCATTAGAATGAATGTACATATTTTTATTTTATATTTATTTATTTATTTTTCAATAAATGCTTTTTCCCAGGGTAACCGTTCAAATATGTTTTTGTTCTATAATATTTTATGATTATTATTTAGAATTTTCAGAGTTTTTTATGATACTTTGCATTAATTATATAATTTTTAAAAGCTATTTTTTCCATTAGAATGAATATACATATTTTTATTTTATATTTATTTTTCAATAAATGCTTTTCCCAGGATAACCATTCAAATATATTTTTGTTCTATAATATTTTATGATTATTATTTAGAATTTTCATAGATTTTTATGATACTTTGCATTAATTATATAATTTTTAAAAGCTATTTTTTCCATTAGAATGAATATAAATATTTTTATTTTATATTTATTTATTTATTTTTCAATAAATGCTTTTTCCCAGGGTAACCATTCAAATATGTTTTTGTTCTATAATATTTTTTGATTATTATTTAGAATTTTCAGAGTTTTTTATGATACTTTCCATTAATTATATATTTTTTAAAAGCTATTTTTCCATTAGAATGAATGTACATATTTTTATTTTATATTTATTTTTCAATAAATGCTTTTCCCAGGATAACCATTCAAATATATTTTTGTTCTATAATATTTTATGATTATTATTTAGA